>CAIGRP010073011.1:0-28823 GCA_903798385.1 Fraxinus cuspidata | reverse complement strand
CTAATCCAGCACCTTCAATTCCAATAGCTCCTGATGTTCAACGTCTTGTTAGACCTCCATTATCTCCGTGAGGCACGGAGGCACCCCGGGTACCTCCATTTCTCACGGAGACACGGAGGCACGCTGTGTCACTTCGTGCCTCACGGAGACATGCCATGTCTCTCCCCGCACGGAGACACGGTGGTCTCTTTCTTCCTACTGAACTTATTCAATTATATTACATATTTAGTTTCTTTCATTTATTGTTGAGAAATGAAACCATGAATCAAATACCGCTTAGAATGAGCAAAAAGAAAGGAAATCAGTGTCTAGAGGAACAAGCAGTGTCTAGAGTAATGCAGAAGACAACCGAGATATGTCAAGATGAGAAAGGAAATCAGTGTCTAGAGGGAGAAGCAGTCTAGAGGAAGAAGTAATGCAGAAGACAAGCCAGATATAGCAAGACCGGAAGCTAAAGAGAAAAGAGGAAGAAACGACGTCGTTTCGATTGACGATGGGAGAATTCAATGCGTGTCCAAAAAAACTTGCTCTTTTATAAGGTTAGGATATTCTATTTCAACTGTGCTAAAATTAACAGAGCATAAACACTAATGCTAATTCAAAAGCAGAACCCCGAACACCTAGATACACAGCTTGATATTTTTCTTTGATATGCTTTTCAATTTGCTTAAAAATGTTCTCTCTCTCAAGAAAATCAAACCCCACAACCCTAATTCTTTGGTCCCGCCT
This sequence comes from Fraxinus cuspidata, assembly GCA_903798385.1. Taxonomy (NCBI): domain Eukaryota; kingdom Viridiplantae; phylum Streptophyta; class Magnoliopsida; order Lamiales; family Oleaceae; genus Fraxinus; species Fraxinus cuspidata. Next base: position 28,094 of record CAIGRP010073011.1, on the reverse strand, counting down.
CCAATGCACAGTCTCAATTTCAAGTCTCAAAGTGGTTTGGCGTAAAGACCCAAGGCTCGACCAAGCTATTCAAAACGACAAGCAATGGCGACTTTGCGCTCGGGTTGTCAGAGAGGTCCTAAACGAACCGGGTCAAGTCATCCCGCTTCGGTACCTCGAGAAACGCCGCGAGAGGCTCCGATTACCCATCAAAATCGAAACTTTCCTGGCCCGAAATCCGGGTTTATTTGAAATCTACATGGATCGGATCAAGCCTAAATCCGATCCGGTTCGTTTCGTCCGTGCTAGTGATAGGCTTAACCAGTTTTTAGAGGAAGAGAAAATGATATATAGTGAAAATGAACCGTTGATTGTTTCGAAATTGTGTAAACTGTTGATGATGGCAAAAAATAGAATTGTCAGCGCAGATAAATTAGTCGAGGTTAAGAGGGAATTCGGGTTTCCAAATGATCTTTTAGTGAATTTGGTACCGAAGTACCCGGAATGTTTTAGGTTATACGGGACTCCGGGAGAGGGGAAATCATATCTAGAATTGGTTTCGTGGAATGACAATTTTGGAAAGTCAGTTATTGAGAAGAGGGCAGAGGAGGAGTCGAGGTTGATGGGGATTAGGGTGAGACCTGCGTTTAATTGGAAGCTCCCACCTGGATTTTATATTAAGAAGGAAATGAGGGAGTGGATTAGGGATTGGATGGAGCTTCCATATATCTCGCCTTATGATGATGTATCACATTTGGAGCAAGCATCTCCGGAAATGGAGAAGAGGACGGTTGGGGTTTTCCACGAGTTGCTTTCTCTATCCCTTTATAAGAGGATTCCAGTGCCTGTTTTGGGAAAATTTTGTGAAGAATATAGGTTTTCAAATGCATTCTCAAGCGTATTCACAAGGCATTCTGGGATTTTTTATATATCATTGAAGGGTGGGATTCAGACCGCGATGCTGAGGGAAGCATACAAGGGTGATGAGTTGGTTGACATCGATCCGCTTCTTGTGATCAAGGATAAGTTTGTTGAGTTGCTCGATGAGGGACATCGGCAGAGGATGGAGAATATCAGGATTAAAAGGGAAATGGTTAGGAAAGAAATGGAATTCATGGCAGCTAGTAGTAAAGAATACAACACTGATGAGCAAAATGCAGAGTTATGAAACTGTAGAAAACGACTTTAAGGAATTTAAGCACACAGTAAAGTTAGTGCTTGTGTGAAATGGTTTCCCAAATGTTTGCTCAGTTATGTTGAAAGCGCGTCTTGGTGAGGCGAGTAATATTTCTACTGGATTTACTTCAGATTAGCCTTGTCACAAAATGAGGATGTTAAATGATTTTTGTGATGAGCTTGATTCCTCGTCACAGCAGCCAGCAACTGTAACTGAGAGGGCTGGTGGACAAGTATCCTTGATGGATTTATTATACACGAACTGCTTTTTGGAACCCCATCTATTGGCACATGATAATCTTTTCAAGCAGGTATAAATTTTGAGCCATGACCAGTTTTTCTCTTTTAATAAAATGGGATTGATCTATACAGCTTATATAAGATGTGTAATGTATCTTTTCCGCCTACCCGCAGGTCATCCGTTGAGATAAGTAACTGGTTTTGATCGTTCCCGTGCATATGAGTTTGCTGTATGGATATGCTTGTATTGTAAACGAAGGGATCAGGTGAAACTCTTCTATTTGATCCTGAAAACATTCTGATCGGTGGTATTATTAAATTATCTGATGATATTAGAGAATGCTATGTTTACTTTTCAGCATTTTGAAGTATTTGTTATTGAGACTTGTAAATGCTTAAAGCTCTTCATTCTGATCGATGATATTATTGAATTATCTGATGATATTAGAGAATGGTTCAATTATTTATAGCATTTTGAAGCATATTTTGATTTTTGAGATCTGTAAATGCTTAATACTTAGTACCCTACTTCGATTATTCAAGTTTTGATGATTGGAACCGATACACTGTACACAAAATATTCGTTGCATTCTTTCCCATCTTTATTAAAATTGTGAATCTCAACAAGAATGATAATGTCCTGGGAGTCATTTCTTATTGAAATATTGGCTTATTTGGTAGGGAAGATTGGACAATAGTAGAAAGTATTTAAAAAAAGAGGGAAGAAGTTAAAATTTTGTCAATTTTACTATTCAATTCTGTTGAATTTTGCGTACCAAACATGCTCTAGAAGTTTTTTTCTTCAAGTTTGGCATTACGATACCTAAATCGAAGCTAATACTTTATCGAACATGCATATATCATGCAAAGTAAATTATGCTTTCTAAATTAATGTGAGCTGATCCTTTTAGTTGTTTTTGCCAACTTGAATTCATACCAAATTAAGGAACATGTAAAGCTGGTGATATAGCAAATACCAAGTACATAAGTAGGGGCAAGGATTATTTTATTGTTTACTCCGTTCGGCTCTTATTTTTGTGCATACTATCTTAGGTGTAACAGCCATGAATCAGGTCTTCCCCCTTATGTTTGCACTCTGTGTGATATTTCTAGGACTGTCCCCCGGAACACAGAGCCAATCGGTGCCAAAGCCCCCAACTTTTCCTCCACTTTGTGCAGCTCAGATTGGAACTGTAAATCGTGCATGCTATATGCTACCATTCACATCCATCCCCAACACGCTCTCCTCCGTTGCTGACTCGCTCTCCTCCCACCCTCCTTCCTCTGACAAACCAGGTGGCAGCGGTCATGGTCACAGGCACAGGCACGGTCACGGGCACGGGCACAGAGAAATGCGTATTGAACATGAATGCTGCCGATGGTTAAAAGCAGTTGACACGGTCTGTGTTTGTGGATTGCTGATGCACTTGCCACCTTTTCTTTCTAGACCCCTACACAATTACACTGTCGCTGTTGAAGATTCATGTACTGTGACTTTCCAGTGCGGATCAAGCTGGATGAAGGTCTAAATATTCTGTTACCGTTCGAGAGTAACATATGATACTACGTTTTATTAAAAGCCGTATTACTTTGGTAACTCGAGTCGGTGTATGTCTATGATGAATCTTCTATGACTAGGAGCCTCTATTCAGGAAGAATTTATAAACGGTTTTAACTTATAAATAGATAAAAATGAGCGAATGAATGATGGATGGTACTTGTGAACTTGTTGAAATATATGTTTGAAAATAAAATTTGACTATCTATAAATAATTTATAAATCTTGCCAAACGGAGGCTTAAATGTTAAATGAGCCACCAGTGTCAAAATAAGCCCATTTGTTTAGAAAATGATGAAAATTGTTTGGTGCGTAACGTTTGGCTACAAGTCTTTTTATTAATCTATAAAAATCTATTCAATAAACTCATGATTGTTTATATCAACACTTCTCTAAGGAGTTTGGTATGTAAAAAAAAAAATAAATAAATAAAATTTGGCAGGCGGATTTTTGGGTGTGTTTCGTAGGTGTAGCCAATTAATTATGAACAAAATCTTTGTTGTCTCAAGTGAATTGGAAGGATATTAACCGATTCTAATAGATTTCAAGACTAGAAATGTTTTTAATACTAAGGGTGAAAAATATTAATATTTTTCATTTTCAATTCTCTTTATTATGCTAATGAAATAAAAATGTAAAATTGAGTTCTCGTTTTTATTAGAATTTGTGAGAAATATTCAGAAATTCAAGTTAAGGACAAAGTTTGAGAATCTAATCACCACAAATTAAAGCTCGAAAACTTAATGACTAATTGCTTTATTTTACATAAAATAATAGACGACAAAGCTACAGTTCTTCAAATGAAAACCAATCAAACACCGGTTAAAATGTTATACGACCAATTTTAGTGTTATTAGTGTCAATTTCGCGAAAGTAAATAAAAATGAAAGCCCATTCTATAATACGACGTCGTCGACCCTGTTAAAGTCGTAAACTCTTAGCCTTGTGCCTTGCCCTAAAACCCTCGTCTTCCGAGAGGCCCAGCGGCTTTGTTACTTTGTACGAAGACGGAAGAACCCTAGCATTTACCATCTTTACATTGCAAATATGAAACTCGTTAGGTTAGTTTTATTCACTACATTGGTTGATTCATTGGCCATTTTAATGCGTTTGAAATAAGCTTATTCTCTCTCTCTAAGCAGGTTTTTGATGAAATTGAACAATGAGACTGTGTCGATTGAGCTCAAGAATGGTACCGTTGTTCATGGCACTATTACAGGTCCCTCTCTATTTGTATCGCTGTTTGTGTGCGTTGGATTTTCTTGTATCTATTTTTCTGTCTTCGATTAATGTAATTTAATTGTCAACTGCATTTATCCGAAAATAAGAGAAGTGGTAGTTTGGTTGTTATTTCTTGTAGATATAGTGGGATGGAGTTTTTGTGGGCTGAACAGTCAAAAGAATCTGCTTTGACGTTAGATCTTGGACTTTGGTTTGCAATCTAGTTTCTGAGCTTTTGCATTGTCCCCCAAAAGTAAAATTATAGAACAATTTCCTGTGTCACAAATTAACTATGTGAAAGCAAGTCTGATCCTGGGCGTTCACGAGCAAATGTAGGAGCAATTGGTTGATGCCATATTTTAATACTGAACTTTTCCAGATAAAAAATTAATAAAAGGAATGGTGAGTAGCTTGTGCCACAGTATTATGGATTTTTTCATTAAGGTGGTTGAATGTTATATCCCAAGATTATGTGCCTTCGCCATTTTTTTTCTTTCAGATTTTCCACTTTCTTTACGAATTTAGATTACAATCTATCAGATGTGACATTATGTATTGTACACCATTTGATACAATATTATATTAATATAGCGCGTTGAGATATTTCCTCAAGCAAACTTGTAATAGAAGTTTGCTTTCGAGTCTGAATGGTTTTTTAGCGCGTTTTTGACATAGTGGTGTTTTGCTAAAGCAATTCTACCATGTATTTTGTAATTGAACATGCAATACTATGATCATTGACCTAAAATGATCCAGATATTGGTAAGTACACGAAGAGACAAGAGTGACTAGCATTATTAATAATTGCTAAATTACATGGCTTGTGGTAAGGCGATCATAACCGATTTACCTTCTCCAGAGAAATAACTATTTGAAAGTTATCTTTTTTCTTCATAGATAATCTTAATTGTTCCCCCACAAACTTAAAGAGGTTAAATGAATCAATTACCTTAAAGTTGTACTCTGCAATTGCAAGTGCTCACGCACAATTATCGGTGTCATTGATTCTAAAACTACTATGAAAGAATGACATTTTCCATGTTCTTGGTACCAATATTTGGGGCAATTTAATTAATAGAAAGTATACAAGTGGTATGTCGTCCAAGATTTGGTGTTCAATGTGTAGACACGTAGTTTATTGTGGAATAGTTCTGGTGCACAAGTTAATGTGATTATTTTAGCATATTACTAGAAGACGTGTCCTCTTTTCTGCTGAAAACCTTAAAACACCTTTGAGTTGTTCATTGTCACATTTCTCTTTTCTTAGTTTCTGGATTTTATGTGGCTCCCTCTATGTACAACACTTATTCACCATAATCAAACTTTGGCTTTAAAGTCTGATTGTCTTGGTTGTCAAGTTTTTTTTCTTGGTTTCTTATTTTATATGGCTCCCACGATGTACATAACATAGTCACTATATTCAAATTTGGCTTTAAAGTCTGATTGTCTTGGCTTATTTATTGGTATCGTTAGTTTTTCTAAGCTTCCCAAGACTGTATTCATCCAACTGTCCAAAATAGGCCTTTTTATTTTCAACTCTAAAAAAAGGAGATACTTTCTTCTTTGCCCCTCAATTATAAACCAAACATGAAGAGTGATATGCGAAATTGATCCTTCATCCCCGAACTGACTTGTTAAGAACTCACTAATTAAAATCCAAGAAGAGAACACACAGACATGATTGTCACGCATTTCATGAAAAAACACCGACACAACAAGTTAGGGACCATTAAATAATATTTCATCTTAGCGCTTGTTTGAGCCCCATTTTTGGCTAAGAATGTATTTTGGAATAGTAGATTTATGGAGAATGTGTGGTTAAAAAATAAGGAAACGTTTTGAGTTTGCATGTAATATTATTTATTGAAGAGTGTGTGGTTAAAAAGAAGAGAGAGAAAAATGTATTTTGGAAATAATGGGGATCAAACAAGGGCTTATTATTATTTTTATATTGTAAAGCAAATAGATTTGTTCTTCAATTGCAGTTGAAGTTGGGTTTCGATGGTAATTTGGTTGGTGACGTAGGTATTTTGCATTAAAAAACAAAAGCCCTTTGCTTCAATTATTTTTCTGTGGGGCACTTTTGGGCGTAAGATTTGTTGTTTTAGTCTTGGACTACTTTTGGGGCTTAGTCTTCTTTTGTTATCTCTTTGTTGTTTTTGCTACTGCTTGTGCTCGCCTTAGAAGTTTTTCTAAAGTTTTTGATAAATAAAAATTGGCACCTTGGTGGTTTCGATTAAAACAAAAAGAAAAGGAAAAAAAAATAGCTTAAAAGGAACCAACTTACGTAGCACTTTTATATCTCATAGATGGATTTTTCGTTTACTTGCTTTATTAGGTTGAGGAACATATGCTTCCACTTAAATATGAGGAATGTTACGCAAATTCAGATTATATAGAAGTTCTTTTAAGCTTGTTTTCATTGGACCTGAGTGAACTGCCAATTGCAAAACTAATTATATTAGGGTAAAGCATTCTACAGTTGATATATAGTTGCAAAATTGATCATTAATCTTTTATATTTTATATTCTAGTGTATATTTTTGGTTAATATTTCTTAGTCGATGATTAAATCAGATTGAAACCATCCTGTATTAAAACAGTTGCAGAATAGATAACTTGATAAAGTTTTAACCAGGTTTTGGGTGATGGTTTTTATTTATACCTGAATGAGTGCATTTGTTTTCAAGTCAGTATCCCTAAATGAGAGCCTAAAACTTGGAACCTGCAGAAATGACTTTATTATTGTTCCATATTTGTACCTCAGACCAGAGCAGCAGCATCTGGAGATATTTGCATTGTTTTGAAAGTGCTTGTATTGACAAATAGATTATTTTTTATAAACATTTTCATAATTTTAAATTATTTTGCCATACAAAAAATTCCAACCAAAACATACCGTTGCAGACTATGATTTCCTAGTTAGCATGTATTATCTGCCTTTTGTGGGCGTGATTTCATTTGACCCTATACTGGATGTAGCAGAGAGCTGAATGATGCAATCAAAATGATTCACTTAGCTAACCCCAAGTTTATTTGGAATGAAACTTTAGTTTTTTTCTCCATGATGTTGATAAATAATTCACTATTATATGCTCGCTTACGCTCCTCTGATTTTGGTTGGGTCACTTCTTTGAAATAAAATTAATAAATCTAATAAAGACCTTTGGACTCATTTTGTTTGATTTATCATTCCTCCGAACCATATAGCTGCCTGAACTGCAATTTCTGACTGTAGTTTATCTTGTTATTCTGCAGGTGTTGATATCAGCATGAACACGCATCTGAAGACTGTAAAGCTTACATTAAAGGGAAAGAATCCTGTGACTTTGGATCATCTGAGTGTAAGGGGCAACACTATCCGCTATTATATCCTTCCAGACAGCTTAAATCTTGAGACTTTACTCGTGGAAGAGACACCTAGGGTCAAACCGAAGAAGCCAACTGCTGGTAAAGCAAATGTTTTTTTAAATATTTTTACCATTCTAGATGATCTTTTACACACTATCGAATCTAACTTATTTTTCTCTTCCTACTCAAAGGACGCGCTTTGGGGCGTGGTCGGGGCCGGGGTCGTGGGCGTGGACGTGGTCGGGGCCGCTAGATATTCTCCAATCACCTCAATTTTCGAGGTATCTTGTTATGTAAACACCTGTATTGAAGGGAGAGGCATCTTTATGCTCTTAGCAAGCTGAAATTGAATTAGAGGATCTACTGCATTGTACTCTAGTAAGATCTTAGTGCCCATTTTGAGGCTTGGTTGAATATTGTCTACTGAGACCTGATTCTCGATGATATCCGCTGTGATCTCTCTCACTTTTATTGAACCCTCTTAACCTTTTCCTTCTTTAATATTCACGACTTTATTTCCACCCTGCCCAATATGCCGCTAAAAACTACTAAAATAAACACAGCTTCATTTTTTTTTTCAGCTAAAATGTTAGTCTTAAAATTTGAGTGTTTGAGGCAAACTGCAAGTTGCTTCATTCCTGGTATTTGTGAAAAACAAATTACTACTTTTGAAATTTAAGATTGATTCGCTCAAGTCCTTTTTTCTGATTCAGTTTAATCTATTTCTAGATGGATTTAAGAATGACGATATTTATTATTGCAATGATTGAACATTGGTGATGTAGCAGTCTATGTAGAATAATATGATTGAACACTTCAATTTTTATGAGAAAGAGGGGGAGGTGCGAGAGAGGAATGTAAATGATAATGAGTTATCATATCATCGATACTTAACCTCAGGTCCTCTGCCGTGGACAAAGACGTTAAGCAAATATATTTCGAAATGATTATTCTTCTAATTATTTTCAACTACACATTTTTCAATAAATTACATCACATTAATAACTTTTCCTTATTTTTCAATCATACATTCTCTATTAATCTACTATTTTAGAATGCATTATTCCAAAATAATGTGGCTCAAACACGCCTTTAACCTTTTGAGATTTCTTAACCTCAGGTCCTCAGCCGTGGACAAAGACGTTTTCTTAACCTCCAAGCCTCGATTTCACAAACTTATAATTCAATGTAGAGTCAATTGTTCTTCTAATATTGAAGCAGTAGCTTGGCCGAATTGTTCCTGTATTTATTATCGCACAAACAAAGGCCCCACTGTCTTGCGCAAGCAAAGAACCTAAATTTTCCCTAAAACCCTCCCATTATGAAGTATAAATCGACATTTTGCTACCATATTTCACTATAAATTCGATTAAATAAATACGAAATTCTCTGATCCAAGAGAAGAAGAGCATTAAGAAATTATGGCGAAGTCGAATTCCTTGAAATCAGCCGCGATCGTGTTTGGAGGCTTGGCTTTCAGTTGGCTAGCCATAGAGATGGCTTTGAAGCCGTGGCTCGACAAGGCCCGAGCCGCCATCAACAACTCTGATCCAACTCGCGATCCAGATGATGACACCGCCGACATGTCGCCGCCGGAGGTCAGTGACAAGCGAAATGATTCACACGATGCTTGATGTAGCAGATGATACTTTATATATTTTTTTTTAAGAACAATTTCAAATCTATTATGCTCTTTAAACTTTTAAATGGATTTATTAAAATTAAGTTTTATGGTTATTCCCAATGAATTGCTGCTTCCAAGGGATCATAATAATGAAGATAAGTATTCAACAGTCCTTTTTCCAGCTAATTAATGAGTACAGAGACTGATTATGATGATTCGAATAACTAATTATAATTTACTTTCTATTCGTGTCAAATTTGACGTGAAAAACATTATTTTTTATGGATTTTTTCTCTCTTTTAATGTAGAAGTAGGCATGTCTTGTGGATTTGTTCGGGTATTTTAGTACCCGAAATCCATTATACTTTGAAAATTTCGTGAAAGAAACATTTGGTTTGAAGTAATTACTAGAACAAAACTCGAAATTGAACCATCAGTTCAAATTCCGTCAATTTGGGTTCCGTTAAAAAGATCATGAGTTGGAAATACAAATTATTTTCTCAATATTTGGTAGATAAAAAAATAAATAAAAAGTGTCATTAAATCCATATTTTAAAACTTTAAATATCTCATCGAATAGCATCTAATATCTAGCATGTAGTATCCATTTCGACTGTGGCTCTGCTTACATTGCCTCAAGCAGGATTTGTGGAGGGATAATGAGTAAAGTGCAGAAGTGATATTATTCAGTTATTCAAACGAATAAATCTGATTTATTAGGGTTATCACTGCTTTGGCCTTGTAAACTTGGTATTTGTTGGGTAGGATTATTGGGTCATGATGAATAAATTCTAAAAAACATACTTTGAAAAAAGAGGGCAAATTTGATTTCATGATCGGGTATCCACGTTTTCAGTTCAAGATTCTTGGTTCCAGTTCTTAATTTATTTTATTTAATCGAATTAAAACCTACGATTTCGATTTGGTTTTGGTTCTAGTTAAAATCTCCAGCCCTATCAGTTGAAATGAAAATTCACCATTGAGATCGATGAATAATTGAAGTTTACTGCAACGACAAAGAATGAAATAATGGACTCATTGAACTTGGTATTGTTACAATAGATCACGACAGGAACGCCTTTGACAAATATGATTTCTAGTTTTATATGCAATTGGGTTGTTGCCATTTCGGGTGGGATGAATAACTTGATTCAATCATGTCTCCACAAAATTCCATTGGAGCTAGAACATAATTTTAGGTGCAAGGCAACTATATATTAAATTTGAGCTCTTGTACACAAGTGATTTTTTTTTTTTCGAAAGTGATGATTTTTCAGGGATGAAAGAACATGAGTTAGTGAATCCATTCTCTACACTCGAGTTCCATATCTATTGATTGTGGGGTGGGGGTGGGGGTAGAGCTGAACGAGGAAATAAATTCATATAGAGACAAGTTCGGTAAAGGTGATAGTATCTCTATAGGGAAGAAAAGAAAGATGATTTGAGGAAGAAAGATGGAGATGACCATTTTGATCAATGGGCCAATGTAAAATGAATCATTCGAAGCTTATAGAAACCCTTGTTTCGGTACTACAATGAGGGTTGTTCCTATAACAATATTTTACAAAGTTTGAGTTTGGACTTTGGAGAGGTATGTGGTTCTTTTTGAGCATGAGCTAGGCTTTGGACTCGAGACATTTCTACGATGCGATTTTGGACAATAAAGCATACAGTAAGCAAGCTCGTGGACAATGTATAGATACCTTGTTTTTACTGCTAAAGTAAATACAAGTACGTGGATAACATGTCTCTTGATCTTTATTTCATTTATAATTCTCTTTCACCCTGATCAAAATATTACACAAGTATAAACCCTTTTCAATTTATTTGGACTATTTATCATTTTTGCCATTTTTGCAAGCTTGCAGACAATGTATAACTACTGCTTCTTTTTTATAAATTTTATAATTTTGGATAAAGTAAATACAAGTATATGAACAGACCTTTCTGTAATAGTATTTTCATTGTTTGGTTTCCTTAACATCATTCTGCTTCACCCGGTCAAAAAATTACATAAGTCTTACCTTTTTCAATGTCTTTTGGCTTATTTATCATTTTTGCAAGTCATTACACAGCTTTTGAGCAAAAATTGCTCTGTCTTTTGTGCATATTTTCGAAGGTTTCCGGTGGAACTCCATTCAACAAATTAACACCAAACAATTTTAACAATAGAAATTTGCTTTGTTACTTAAATGGGCCTAAGGAATTCATTTAATCCTTTACTTCCTTGCAAGAAATCGGGGATAAAAATAAAAATCTTGAAGAGGGACAATTTTCATGGCAATAAACAAAACATAATGAACACATTTTTATGCATTTAATTGACGGGAACGCAAGCCTTTACTAGCATAAACTATGACGTGAGCTCAAACACTTGGATATTTTATGCTAATTCATCGATCCATAATTATATTTTCATTTTCATTTGAGATACATCAGAAAGCGAAACCGAACAATATGCAAACTACTGCAACCTTCCTCCTTCGCTCAGACTTGAAAACAGCTGTGGACTAAGTTCAACATAACGATAAACCCAATATAATCATGGAAAAAATAAGATTATGTTCGAGTTCTCTTTCCAACTGTTTTTCAAAAATATTAACATAAACGTGCAAGGAACTCATGCAGTCTGAAAGAATTAAAATTCAAAATACACCAATGACTCGAGATTTCATTTATGAAGTTTGTTACAATCCAAAATCCTCGATCGCATTGTGCATTAGTAGCTAAGAACTATTACAAACAAAAATTTCGGAAAAGGACTACCAGAAATGAAAGTCATTGACTAGAATCAAAGGATTAATCTACAACATGTTAAACTTCAAAAAGTCTGCATCATCACTCCTCGACAGGCGTCCTTCTGGAAGCCAGGCCCTTGATTGTGTGTCGACATTGAAACCTGCAACGGTATCAAAGCTCTGGTAGTAAACAGAACCGTTTAGTTTAAAGTGTTCCATTATTAGTTACAGCCAGTTCATTTCCCTTCCCACCCTCACCACAACCAGGCAACAATTACTTCATTTCCAACTTCATTTGCGGTAACTAGACTAAGAGGAAGGAAGACACAGACAAGTAAGGAGAAATGAAACAAATAAAAGGAGTCACCGGTTGATTTACATACTGCAAGAGTTGAAACAATGCAATTGCATTTAAAGAACTGAATTCCAAAGAAGGTAACTAAAACAATTTGGGATTTCTGTGTAAAGAAAAAAGGGAGAAAGTTGATGACACGAAACATGAATGCAGCTAAAGTTAGTTTCAGTTGATGTAGAATCCAAGATGTGTAGAAGACATCATGATTCAGTATATTAAACATTCAATACCAGATCAAATCGGTGGATGAAGAATCCAAAAAACCAGCAGATGTAGCAGTTTGAAGACCATTTGGTTCAGCATCCACTTCCACATTTTGAGTTCTGCGCTTAAACCGTAATTTAAAGGGCACTATCTGCAACCAAAAAGGGAAGAAAAATAAAATCCTGTAACGTTTAGAAAGGAAAGTACGACTGTGATCTCACAACTCCTCTCAGGAATACAATGACGCAAAAGATTTAGAAAAATGTCAATGTATATGCCAAGGGATAGGTCAGCTTAAGAAGATCCTCTGACCATTGTATTACACCTTAGTATACCCTAGGAGATGAAATAGCTATTTGTCCAAGCAATAGCCCAGAATGTTCTCCAAAGCGAGCAGTAGTGACAAAACAAAATAATTCAAGCTTCATAAACATAAAAATCCACATTGACTCAAATGAAGTAAATCAATAAATCTATGAATTACTGACGAAATGAATAACTAGATAAAACCAAAAATTAAGAAAAAAAGTGAATGCAAGTTTCAAACGAGAAAAAATATTCAAAAAAGCAACAGTGATACCAATCAGAAAACAATAAAGTTCAGATATTTACCTTTTTATTGTATCTAAACTCGCGCTTGGGGAGAAAATGCAAAGGAATATTGAATGAAGAGGGCGCTTTAACCAATAGAAACAACTTCGTCAGACCTAAAGCATTTACAAACACAGAAATCATTAAAGTGATGGCAAATTAGATTCTTTTAAACAGGCGTAAATAAATAAACACTCTTAAGTACCAGCATATGAATCTGATCCTGCGCCACTTGATATCAATGAACGAATCGCCTATGTCAAAGTAACAATTCGATCAATACTTTGTTCACTGAATGTAGAAATGCAATGCGCTATAAGAATTCATCAGACCTTTCTTGAAAGCACTTCAGCAAATTTACTTCGACCAAAATCACCCGAAACAATTCTTCCTTGCAAAAAACACAGCTCATAAACATGTAGAGGCCTTAAAGGACTAGGTCCAAGAACCAGAATAACTGTCTCCAAATTGGGAACCTCGGAGACCATTAACTGAACAGCACTCTTGAGATTAGAAATAGTATTCATCAATTTTTCCAGCCTTCTAATTCCCATTTTTACTTCTCTCTTTCTTGCAGCTTGCTTTCTCCTTAATGACACTGCCTTCACTTCACTTTGTGGAGCGAGATCCACCTCCCAATCAATAACAATTCAAAACATTCAGAATCCTTTTTCCAAATTTTACTCTGGAGCATGTTTGGCTAAACCTCAAACAATCTTGGTTACTTACTTTATTACTTTTAAGAAAAAGAAAACAAAAAAAGTAATCTTTTTGTTTAGCAACCCAAAACTTACCGTCAAAATAACTTAGTATAAGGAATTTTCTTGAAATTTAAGATTTTAAGCTCGGCCTGAAAATTCACTCACCAAATCGTAGTTCTCGGCACGCAATTCATCAAATTCCTGACTAATATCCTGCAATACACTGCCAATAAATTTCATAAATAATCAAACAATTAAGGAGAATATTATTAACTTTTGAAATTAATTCTACAATACTTATTTCAAGAAGGCAAGCAAATTACGAAGGAATTTGTTGATGCATGAAGAGAATGAAGCCAAGAATATCGATGACGACGTGAAAAATCACAGAAGTGTCTAGTGACTCTGCGGGTGTCTCGATATTCGTGAATTCCATCTCCGAACTTGCTTCTCCTTCCATGGCCGCCTCTTTCACTGGTTAATATTTCTTTGGGGGGAGAAAAACAGTGATTTTGTGATTGAAGATAAAGAGGAAAGATTGATTATCTGTGATCTGGTGAAAAGAAATCGAATTGAGAATTGGGGAGGGAATTTGGGAATTCGAATTTAGTTCAGGTCTCTTCGTTTACAGCATGTTTGGCTATGCATAAAAAGTTGACTTATAAGCTCTTTTAACGGCTTGTATTTAGGCCCATATTTAAACTACTCACGGCCCACAAATGCAACCATTACAATTAGAAAAATTGCAGCGGGTTCCCGATGTTAGAAGTAAGTGCAAACGAGTTCTCAACTTTCAAATCTTAAAAGCTTATCCTCAACTCAACTTTCGATAAATGTAACACAAAGAATAGGGGTGGCAAAAAGCCTTGTGCTATCCCAATTCGAAAGAGACAAGGATTTCCTAATTAATTAAGGAATCTAGGTAGGGAAAAAGGAACACGATCACATGATCTCCTTCCTCGACACTTTTCTTTTATATTCTATATTTTTAAATTTAAAAAGTATTTGAAAATATAAAAGAATAATAGAAATTCTTGCAAGATCTTGGTTGGAAGTGAAGTGGATCTAACCTCGATCTTTGACATAACTGAAACCTCTTGCTTTTGCTTGTCAATGGCCATAACGTAAATCACTTTCTTGATCTAGCATATCAAGTTAGGATTCCTAAGAAAATAGAAGCATGTAGTTGGACAAGGCTAGGAATTCTTGCCAATCTCCCATCCCTTATGTTGTTGAAGGCATTCTTTGCGTGAGCTTAAAAACCATCCGATGTAAGTGTGTCGGGCTAATCCCGTTCGAATGGGTTTTGGATAAGCATAATTTAGGCGAGTTGTTATAATTCGTTTGATAAGTGTATTTTGTACACTTATTTAAGTCATTGAATTAGAACATCTGATAGTGCTTTAGGTGAGTTATAGTTTAATTATAAGTTAATTATGTTTGTTATATTGAACTTAATGAAAATTGGTGGAACTAAAAGAAATGAACGAAAAATGGTAAAAAAGGAAAAAAAATCCAAATTTTGGTGTCCAAAGCGTAAACATTCAATAGTTGATTCGGATCATGAAACGATTATTGAAGATCATACATGATCAATTGAATGCAATTGGAGGTCAAATGAGCGAAATATAATAGAAGTATTTTCACAAATTAATTTTTAGTCGAAAAAATTATGTTCTAGACTTTTAGCCTCAACTTGAGACCCATTTTTCGGATAGAAAATATTCGAATTGGAAATATTGTATTTTAGAATAATTGTAGTCCTTTGATTTATCTTTTCAATACATTTTGAATCACCTCAATCGTATATTTGTACAAAAAATTATGGTCAAAATATCGAAAACTGCTCAGGTACGAACAGAAGCGAACATACTCGTGTGGGGTACCTTATTTTCTCCAAACCGAGAGCTATTTGACTCAACGGTGCGTGTACGGTGGTTATGCTAGTGTGCTCGCAAGCCATTTTTTGCAAATAAATCATCAATTTCCTTTCGCGATTCAAAATCTTTTGAAACCCAGATTGAACGCGATTTTGACATATTTTCTTGCTCTTATAAATAGAGAAATAATGGTACACATTGAAAAAAAAACCTCTCTTACCTCTTCATACATGTTGACGTCGAAAATTGTATGAACAAGATTCAAGTCAACTTAAAATTTAAATAAGAATTTTATTAATAATGATTTGTAAATCTGTATGACGATACTCTCAATCACTAGATCTATTACTTGTCAATAATCTCGTACATTTGTGGATTTCGCACGAATACCGTTTATGCAAGCTTTCCCAACATTTTTAGATGACGTTTATGTCTATTAAATATTATTTTTGTTAAGTTCGAAACAATAAGAAAATAGGGAAACTAGGTGAGTCAGTTCATTAAACATCTTACAATTGGAATCCTTTTTTTTTTTTACTTTTTTTATCCGGATCCTCCATCGTAGAAAAACCTAGTTAGATTGAAGCATACTACACGTTTTAGTTACTGTAAGATTTCCAGTATTCTCAGAATGACTTTTAGAAATCTTTTTCTCATTTTGAATAATAAATTAGCAAAACAATCATTAGAAGAATCCGTCGGAAATTCCAACATCACCCTTCTCCATTGCCCCATTCTAAAGAACACGTTCAATTCGATACCCACGAGGCCTATCACAAATGGAGTGGGGATTATTTGTCTAATTGCGTAAACGGGAAGGGGGTCGCTACCCCAAAGCGGTGCGGGATGGGTGCGAAAAACATGATCCTCGACTCATTACCCATCTCGTTTAAAATTAATTTTAATTTTTTTATCAAAAAAATAAAAGATTAATCATATTTTTAAAGAGAACATAAATTTTTCTTAACAAAAACTACGATGGATTAGCGACAGCAAAGGCTACGACAATTGACAAATGTTGTTGAATTTTGGGGGGCGACACTTCGTTCACAACATTTTCTCATCTATAAATAAGATCATTGAAACGTCTATTTAATTATCTAAATGATATGCAATTATAGCATAACATAAAATTCTATATTTTCTTAGTCAAAACTTTGCATAAAAGCTGTTTTCCATTTCATTCATAATGAGTACAATGACCTAATTTTGGTTCGTTGATTCTCGTGTTTTGGAGTGCTACTAACACAAGATGATTGTCGTTGTATCTTAAGAGTTGATTGTCATTATCCGTAGGCACCATCACGTGGCAAATTCGACCTAAGAACAAAGAAGTCAACTCTTGCCTTGACATTGCATCCATTTCTCTTGGCATTAATTTGACATTCTTCTTATTTGGTGTTTATTACTCTTTTCCTTGCCGTTACTCCGTTCAATTTTGTTTAGATTGGTAAGTTTGATTTTTGGTTTAAAAGTCATCACCCACGTGTTATTACAAGTGTCAATTGAGATAATTTTTCGAGTTGGTTAAGAACTATGTATATAGTCCTGTTTGGTTCATTTGAAAATGCTGAATTAAATTGATCGTCGTTTAGCTTCTTACGTTTTATCCTTTAGAGACCCAACCGTGATCTATAATGCAGAGGAAAAGTCTATTTCTCATGAAAGATGAAAAATTAGGTTTTAAATATGAAAGTAATTTTTTATCCAAGATATAAAGTTGTCGACAACAAGATATCTCTACACCTGCCACGTGTCCAAATAAAATCTCCCACACACAATGGACCACATGTAGTCATTTCATTGGTTTAAAAGCTAGCCAATAATTGAACGCACCAACCTTGTGCTCTTTCCATGTGGATTCCAAAGGTGATGTTCAGCTTGTAGATAAATAATATAAAAATATAATTCGGCGACAAATAGGAATGAAAATATATATTCAAAGCGAGAAATAAGAATGAAATGGAAAATAAGGAAAAGATAAGGATATAATGGTCGATACAAGATATTTTATATACTATCAATATATAAATGTGATTTTAAGTAATGTTTTGAAGATCAGTCTGTATGTTACCCGAAAAAGCTAAAGGGTCAAAAGTGGAAAGGTTGAACTGGAATGAAATCAAGATCGAACTGCTAATAATAAATAAATATATTATTTACCACAAAATTGACAAAATTAAGTTAGATTTTCAACTTAATTAATAATTTAATATATATAGACAAAAACACCGATTAAATATTAAATTTGGGTAAAATTAATTTTTATTTTGTCATGTGATAAATTATTTAATATTTTTATAGTATTTTATTTTGTCATTAAAATAAAATTAAAATGAAAGATCACATGCATTGGATTGGAAATGGAAAAAGAAATTAATTTGAAGAGAGAATCTTTACGAAGTCCCACATTGGAATCTCCTTGAAAAAAAAAAAAAAATTTAACATTCATGCTATAAATATCGGGGGCAACTAAATGGAAAAGTAACTCTTTTGTGCTTTTAATTACTTTAATTTATTGCGCTAAAAGTTGTAAATTCGCAAAACCATTTTCGAGTCACCCGATTTTTTGGTTAATAGTCAAATTGACCGGGTTTTCCGGTTTTATATATAAGTGGTTTTTAAGCTCAAATCGGATCGGACATTGGACCCGTTCCTAATTTCTCCTATTGAACATATCGGTCCAATACGATTTATCTGACATCGATTTTTAAGTAAAAAGTCACAAATTGTGTTGTATGTCAAAAAGATTTAACGATGAAATTAATTACAATTCTTCAAATACAAAATAGTAACTTTAACTTGTTCGGCTTTTGCTTGAGGCGAAGAGCCCCAAACTCTCTTCAATAGTTCCAATAATACAAGAATCCGACTATAACATTGATTTAAAAAAGATGCTTAAAATAAACTAGATTGTTTAATTAAGTCAATTTTACAATTATAAAAGGAAATTGGTGTAAGAAATCTTCTTATAAAACTTTTCTACAAGAATCGAAAATTTTGTAAAAGCGAGTATAAACATTATTCTACTGATCTAACTGTGTAAAATTATGACACAGTGCTACAAGTAAGACCAAACGAACAAGATTTTTATTTTTTTAGTATTTATTTGTCATTTTTAATATTATTTGCTTTATTCTATTCTGTATCCACATACCCCGACCGATCGATGTGATGTCATATAAAATAATCAAATATCAGTCAATTCAAAGTCCAGAATCCATACGTGGACGAACAAATAATCGTACATACCAGATATTTTAGTATTGCGATTCGTACATTTTCCCCAAATTAGCCACGTACTCATCCTGATATTTTTTCCTATCAGCCACGTGGCATCATCTCCACTACAGTTCACACGCTTACGTTTCTCCTCGATTCTACAATGCTTCGCTCAACCAATCTTAAGCGGCCACGATAGTCTTATTAAACAAAAATTTGACGCGTGTCTCGCATGCGGAGAACTAATGATTTCTAAGTAGTAAATCATTAATTCCTTGCCTTACACGTGTCCCTCTGTCTGTACACGCCTATATATACGCGTTTGCAGAAGATAATTCCTCCAATCGCCGTGGTAAGAATGAACGAGTCTCCGAGTCAGAGACAGAAGGTTAACAAGGCTACAGATTCGTCCGAGTCCGGGATTTTCAACGAGCGGATTCTCATCCTTGTTTTCGAGTCTTTAAAATGGGACATTCGAGATCTCTGCGCGACTGCGTCGGTTAACCATAAACTCCGTGCCGTCTCGAAACGGCTTCTCTGGAGGGAACTATGCGTGTATCGTGCACCGCGAATGATAGCTTCATTGATGGGTGGTGTGCCTAATAGCCGAATTTGCGGCGGATGGCAGTCGATCGCGAAATTACTATTTTTCTGCTGCGGATGTGAGTCGAGTCGGTATTTTAGACTGAGTCAACCCTTGCAGGGTCATTTCGTGAAGGAGTCCCGTTTTTCGAAGACTTCGGGTCAGAGCTTTTTGGCGAAGAAATGCAGAGGAGATGTACTGTATTTGAGCGACCCATGTGAGCATCCAGCGAGGGGCAAAGAGTACGATTTAGGTATTTATAGAGGGGTATTTCGGGAATTTAAAAAGTCGAGGACCCGGGAGTATTTGATAAACCGCCGGGTGGAGTTTGAAGAGAAAATCCGATGTCCTTATTGTGGGACTCGGGTCTGGAGTATGACCGCGGCTCGGCTTGTGCCCAAGAAGAGTGCGGCTAGAAGGCTCGGCTCGCACGATGAGGGATTAGAGTATTTTGTGTGCCTGAATGGGCACTTGCACGGGACATGTTTACTGGTGCCTCTATCTTCCGATGAAGATGAAGCTGATGACGATGATGAGAGTAGTGATGATTTGAACGGTCAGTAGACAGTAATAGATCTATATGTCATCGGAATTGGCTGGTGGATATACTCCGGCGCATGGAATTTACGGATTTTTTTTTCCTTTTTTTGTACGGTGAGTTTTCCACGTATCGATTTGTGGAGTCATTTTTCTGTTGTAAATTTGATGCATCATTGTATGTATATGTATATTTTCATTAATGGAGATTTAGTCACATTTAGTGTAATATAATGGTATTAGTTTTTGTTCATTAGTCACAAGTTTAAGTAGACCCATGAATTGGACCTACCATATATTAATCCGCGATGTTTAGCACTCTTCTCTTTTAATTCTCCTCATCCATCAATGGAGCATGAAAAGAAGTATTAAAAAGCATAATAAAAATGAGTCGCTAATGCACATTTACTAGACATGACTATATATAGGATGGACAAGATTTTAAACTACTCAAAACTGTCCATCAAACCTAATAATATATAGTTTTATTAACTTATTTCTCTTCATTTCCAACAATATTTGGGTGAATGTTAACTATATATATGTACACACTACCTAAAGAATTTCCAAATCATGAAAGAGGCCCTGAATCCAAACACCAACACTTGTAATTTGATTTGGAGATATTGAAAAGCTCATCTGGTGTCATATTCTCAAGTTCTTTGGGCTTCCAAGAATCATAAGTGTTCGTAGATGTACTACTATGAGCAGCAGCCAATAACATCCCCATAACTTTTCTTGGGTGACATTGTGACCGCATTCTCTTGTACAACCTCATTGCTGATACACAATCTTCGTAAGGATCATGCAACCCCGACTGGATATCGTACCTATTAAACCAAAGCCCTAGTCAACCAAACTTGCAATATCACACGCCAAGAACATAACATTGAAGGAATTGCAAATCGACTAGAATAGTCACCCTACTAAACTATTTTAGCAGTATATGGAGACGACACATCTAAAAGAGAACCATTTTATTTCTTTTGACCTCAAAAAACTGTTGGACCATATTACTGAAATCTCAACTCAGATCAATGATAATGAGACTGCAAAATTTTCAGAAAAGTTCACTGTAAAAATATTACTCATCCAGAGTTGCCATTCTTGCAGTTACGTAGAGAAAATTATTAACTTCAATATATTTTTCACTCGGCTTCGAGTTCATTACAAAAAAAAAATTGGAGATTATTGATTAGCAAATGAAAGGAAGCCCAAGAAAACCATAAACGCCCACACCCACCCGTAAGAGTCGTTCAGGTTGTTTTTATTTACTCAGTCTCTGGTACTTCCGTTTAGCCCCAAATCTCTTCTATTCTTTTTGTAAATTGTGTCTTAAATTAGCAAAAAAAAAAAAAGGAACCCCAAGAATAATGACTGGATGACAACTTACCCGAGATAGGTCTTGGTAAGGTACTTGAGCGAGTGACTGACGAGGTTTGTCTTCATTAAGGGAGGATATTTTGCTGTATCCCTGCACATAAAGGGGGTGAAAAATTAAGCATAATGGAGTATGCAGCAAAACAACTTCATCCACTTCTTTCTTGTTTCATTACTCTTGATTATAGAAGCTAAAATTCAAGGACAACCAGTATACAATGACCAGCTCGTAGATACACTAGGTAGAAATGGAGGTTCATATTACAATCCCCTGGTGAGAACTTGGTCAAGTTATTTCAAGAAAATATGAAATCATTAAAATTTATAAACCAATTGGTTAGTCTTTTAAGATCTGAGAGAACCCCCCATTCTCCCCATTTTCCTCCCTTTTCGGAGATGGGACAAAGGAGAGGGAGCAGGATTTGGGATTAAAGAACATATCACCATAAATCAAAATATAATGAGCTCTGTATATTGTCCACGAGCCTCCACATCTTGCACAAAACAAGAAGTCCATTCTCATTGAAGACAATAAATCAATTTCTTCGAACGGGTTGTCGGATGCAATGTAATCTCATGAAAAGGGTTTGTAACCTTAATTGCCCAAAAAGACTTCACCTCAGGAGATGATCAGGAAAATTCATTCTCAAGCAATTTAAATCGTGCCCAAGGGAATGACCCACAAGAACTCTAGCTTTGCCACCATGTAGCCGTAATATCCCAATCGACTCTCCGTTGTAGAGAATCTGCAAAATTTTATCTTGCACTTCCTTGAGTGGCATAGCATCTCTCATATTCTCCTCAGTAATACCAGTAACTTCGTTCCTAAAACAATAATATACATAGGATTATAACTGATGAACACACCTGTTAACCTAAATAAAAACTTAAAAGTACAAGTAGATCATATGCATCACCCAGATACCTATAATCGGTAACAGGAATTAGCGGTAATACATAAGTATGGAAAATCAGTTTTTCATCTTCGTCAACAAGGCATACCCTAGCACATATATCCAGTGACCCATCACTTCCTCCGCCAACCATTTCGCAATCCATAGCGATTGCTTCAGGAATTCTCCCGCTGCCATTTATATCAATTTGAGATTCCGTCCAAGGCATCTTCACCAAATCCTGTATTATAATAAAAAAAGTTTGAAGTTCATGTGCTTGTAACATGCAAAGTTCATTTTCAGACAACCATAATATTTCCCGGAAAAAAAGCTTATGAATATCTCTATTTGTTTTTAAGGTAAAAAGAGGGAAAATTTCCCAGGTCAACTCACAAGGGGAAAAGGAGCAGGTAGGCAACAGATTTCCAGGTGTTCACTGAGAGAGGACGGACTGTCAAAAATTCTCATACAGAGGGTGCAACCTCTTTCAGCAAATATTTTTGAACAATTCCCTTTAGCCAGTAAACCTAAAGGTTTGAGGAAATGATTATGAGTATGAGCACCAGAGTGAACTTTTGACAAAAAGATGTTCCAAACCGTAGTATAGTACATCACCAGTTGTGTGTTCCCTTAGTGATGCAAAGGATTTGCAATGCTTTTGACACACACCACATTGAGGCTGGTGAACTGAGTGGTACGAGATTTTCATATGTGCAACAAGATGCTCCTTTTTCTTATACTGCTTGAAACATGCTGCACACTTATGCCTGGAATCAGTCACAAATTACACACCACTTCCAGTAATATAGGGGGATTAGTCAAATATTAGAATATGATAAAGTTTGTAATGCACAGGGTCAACTTATGACAACTAAAATATTATAAATTAGTAAACAGTATGTAACGAATTACTGTGAAATGAAGATAGCCAGTCAGCATAATGTCACAAAGCTTAAATTATTCATAAACGGAAAGTTCACAAGAACCTAGCACATCGTAGATCAAATAATGTTAAATACAGTACATTTTGTCTATGAGAGAGATGGATAGACAGAGTTTCTTATTCTTTATGATATAATTAGAGTATCACCTATATGATAAGAAAGGCATTAAAGGGATCGTTGCATTTTAAACTCAAGGCGAACATCTTCTAAGAAGCCTTTGTGAAATCTCTACTAGTTTGACTACAAAAGGCTCTCAAAATAAACAAAAGGAGAAAAAAATGTATCAATCTCTCAATTAAACCTCTTATATTTCTCACTTTCTAAACCTTCGTACGCGAGATCCTTTTCAGGTTGTTCTATCTTAGCAACTGAATTCGAAACTAATTTGGTCTTTCAGCTATTCGTTCACATGCTTCTACAATGGCAAGTTAAAAGAGTTACCAAGTATTGCAAACACGAGTAAATGCAAATCAACAATCTGATTGTATTAACTATAATGAACACCTCGCAAAACAGTAACAAACCGACGAATAAATCCAGCCAAGCAATCCAAAAACATTAACAAAGAACAAATGCATTGTCCACAAATAAAACGAATCACTAACAAGGGGTATATTTATATTCTTAATTCTAATTATTTTAATTTTGTAAAAAAATCGAATTTCTAAGTAATCGGAATGATCTTCCCAGCAACAAAACAAAGGGTTCTCATAAACTAAGCTTGAGAGAAATGGAAAGTTGCCTTGCTGTTGTTATTATTGCGGTTTTCGCAGAATCTTCACTGGATTCCATAGTGTTCTGAGCTGAAATTATCCGCAGACAAAGAACAAGAGGATTATTGAGACTTGGAAATGATGCTAGATTGGATTTGGGGTAAGGCTAGGGTTTCTAGTATTATTGTTCAGGAAAATTGACAGAGCACGCAAACCGTCGTTGAGTTCATATGAACTTCATTTATTTTCTTTTTTTTTTTCTAATTTATTTATTGTTTTTTAACGGAAAACTGCAGGCGAGTATCGGTTCTATGGAAATTATCAAATTTAAGCGAACATTTGTATTCTTGTGCCTACGAAGTTATAGGTTTGTAGTTAAAAAATAAGTGTTATGCTCTTGAAATGTATTTTTATGGGTAAATACTATTTTAATGTAATATAAAAGAGCCAAAAATTTGGTATTGTTCATCTGCCACATGTCACGATTTTCCCATCGTCGACATAATTCAATTTTTTTCTGACTTGCACTTATTCGAATCTTTCACTATTAATCTTCTCGCGATGACAAAAGAAAACCCTAGATCAATCCACAAGACTTCGTCGTCGGTCGTAGTGCGGAGACCAACGGGCTTCTTGATCGCCTCCACTTTCATACCAGCTCGAAAATCTCACTCGACATCACCCTAGACCTCACCATTAAGGTCCGAAATAGAGACTTCTATTCTATTGACTATGATTCCTTACTCGTTGCGATTGGCTATCGGGGGAGCGACTGGGATCTGCTATGTCGGATGGTGGCCACATCAAGTTCGGGGAACATCGCACACCAACGCCACGCTGATTTTCGACGGAGTTCAAATATTGAGCGATGTGATTTTGTTGCTAGAGGATTTGGCAAAGGGTGAGATCCTGTTTGGCTTCAAATAATCAATAGATGACACCTTACGCCATCTTTGGGGAAAAACGAGGGTATCCATTTTATGGTAGAGAAAGGTCCCCAGGTATTCTTTGAGAGAATTTTTCCAATTTTTAATAAAGAGCTACTTTAACAAAGCCAGTTTCTGAATTTGTGTTAGCAAAACGCTAACTTTTAAAATTCAGTTTTTGAATTTTGTGTTAGCTGAATTTTGGAGCTTTAGTTATTACTGATTGATGACAGTGGGAGGATCGTATGCCAAAAGGCCTCTTAAATGCTTAGTGGCATGTATCTAAAATCTCGTTTATTATACTATTGAGTACAAGTTACAAAAGTTCACTTTTCATTAATAAATTTTTGGTAACTAAAAATAATATCTACAATTGTCTTGCAACAGGCTGATTACTTGGTTGTGCCGTTTCCTATTCAGAAAGCTCCCGTCGGACCCCAGTCGGATCTATCTTGTCAAAGTTGTGGAACATATGCTATTTTTTATGTCAGACTGGATCATAATAGAGATTATTTTCCTACGTTGTGACCTAATTAATTTGACCAATTCCACCTACCATTTGGTTAGTCACAGACTCAATGTGATCGTTTAATGAAACAACTCGACCAACTTTGTGGCAAATATGTTGGCGATGCAGACCGATTTCCGTTTTTTCCCAGAATTTGACATCTGCTTTATCGTATTTACAGATTGAAAATATTTGTTATTTTGTTTTTGTAAGTTAGGGGTTTATGCGAGAAGACTAAAGTGTTACTAATGGAGGAAAATAATGTCCAGGTATGAACTTCTATTTTCTTTTTACTACCATTTTCGTTGGGCATTTATGTTTGAGACTGACAAATGGGGTTGCTTTACGATACCATAACAGGTTGAACCTAATCAGAAATCTCTTGGTGTTGTTGATTTTTTAACATTTTCCTTTAAAAATAGAAAAACTGCTTCCATGTATTCCACACATTTCCTTTTTTATTTCTTATAATTCTCTTTATTTTAATTTTATTTATATACTAAGTATAATACATTTAACTGCACAGAATATTTTCTGGCACATCTACTTCACAATATGATAATCTTTTCATGGGTTGCAAGCCGAAGATATGAACAATAGAAAAATTAACCAGAACATGGTGCTACATCTTTGTCTTATCCAATGTCCTTCCATTATTTTTCTGGAAATTCTCTCCCCTTTTTTTGTTCACCCCAATTGAATTGTTTACGCCTCCTAATTTTTTTAGCCAATTATAGATGATTAAAACTGTTTCCATATTACCTTTCCTTACAACCTATATTCAACCAGTGGACGAAGAACAAGCAAGGCATAAAATCAGACTTCTTGTTGCTTAGCATCTCCCCTGAATCATGCAGTATGGAGTTGCAACTTTTGGTTTAGGGGTGTTGCTCGGAAAAAGAAGAAATGTTCTTCAAATGGTATCACACATATTGCTTAATCATAGTGAAATTGATCATGAGAGATTTATATCATGCATCCATACCATGGCCCAGGCTACTTAATTTTTCATTTACTAACTTGGATGCTTCATTTGAATGTATGCCAGACTTTTCCACGTTACCTTTCGCCATTGATTAAATAGGCATGATTTTTTCTTAGAGAATTTGATTCAAGAAATTGTAAATGCTATCAATCTTGTCTCTCTTTTCACAAAATTACCTAACTTTGTCTATAGTGAATTTGTATTTAGAAGTTCCCATATGATTTTGATCACACAACTTCAATATACTAATATTATTTGTTTCTTGTTGAAGGTGTCCTGATACAAATTATCTATTTTTAATATAGATTATGGGTACCATTCAATTGAACTGTAACTATAAGTACAAGCTAAATAATGGTTTCATTTGCAATAGCGAAACTTTCCTTTTGTGTATGACAAACTAGCTGTCCTCCTTCCGTTATGTCTTACTCAACTTTTTTTTTTCTTTGGTTGGTGGGAGATTGAGGTATGAAGCAGATGCATGTCTCAGTAATCAATTTGATTACAGTAGAGATTGCCCAGTATGCTTCATATAATTTGTTTCAGACAATGCTCAATCAGTGCTAAATGCTAATATGCTAATTTCATGTAGCTTTTAGTGGCTCTAAAAGTATGTATCCTCAACGGATAACAATTCTTAGGGACGGTTGAAAAGTAGAACTTCAAATAGGATCCCAAGTAGGTAAATAACAACAAACTTGGTATTGACTTTGTTTATTATTGGATTTAATATATTGTTTTTCTATTACGTAGTAATCAATTTTTTTCATTGATTTCTTTTAGTTCGTACCTCAATCCTTTATTCTTTATAAACAACGCATTTTTTTTGGTATCTTATGTATATCTTTCAGGTTTACAAATAAATTTCTCGAAATTCACTTACAATTATTTTTAACATTAATCAACTAACGTTCAACACACGTTCATTCCACTAGTTATTAGAAAAAAACTAATAAGTATTTTACGAATGTCCACAAAATTCTTTATTCTAATTACAAAGTCAAAGTATCTACAGTGCTTTTCAGCTATGTTTGAACCTCATTTTTTCGGAGAATAGATTTTGTAACAGTAGTTTTTTCAGAGAATGTATGATTAAAAATTAAGGAAAAACAATGTGTACCAATGACATTTAGAGAATGATCAAACATGGACTTAATCTTTTGAAAACTGAATATTGTAAAAATAATTTCGCTACATGTACATCAAGATTTACAAAATTTATTTTAACCAATTTCATTTTATGTTCTATTTGGTGGAGATTAAATTCAATTCTTTAGCAGATTTTGATAAAAATTAATGAAATGTGTGGTTGAAAAGTTATAAATTACATAAAATACGTGGTTAAAATTAATCATTTATTTTAATTTTAATAAAAATCTAGATTATAATTTCTATCAAACAAGAGACATATAAAGTTCTATGTCATATTTAGTTGATTTATTATTTAGTTAATTATTAATCAACACATTCAAAATTTATTCAAAATACTTGATCAAATATTTAACCCGTTTGACAACCATTATTTGAAATTTTTTTTACATACTCATTCTTAATTATACATTCACATAATAAAATTTTCTGCACGTAAATTCAAAAATTTTCCTTACTTTTTAATCACATGTCTAAAAATCACTATTCAAAACATTATTTTTCGGAAAAAAATTTTTTTTGTCAAACAATGGCTAAGATACGATTAAGACAAATATGTGGCTATTCTAATGGTTGCCTAGTGGTCGAACAATACATTCAAGGTTTAAGATTCCACTTCATATTCATAGTGATAGT
>CAIGRP010073005.1:0-49321 GCA_903798385.1 Fraxinus cuspidata | reverse complement strand
ATAAAGATCCAAAATTTCAAAAAATTTTCAGGTGGAAAATTATACCAATCAAACACACTAATTAACAATTCCCTGGAAAACAAGTTCTAGGCAATTACTTTCCTTGGAATTCATTTTCTTTCCACCCATTTTCCACACTTCCAATCAAACGGACCCTAATAGTTTTGCAGATTAAAAATTGGTTATATAAACCGGTTCCACCATGAAACTCAACCGGTTGTAACTGGTTGTTTGACTTGTTTAAATGTCGCTCGATTTAATTATATATTCATTCGGATTAATTTGGGATCTGGTTGGGTTTTCAGTTTAACTGGTCGATTTAGTGCATTTTTAGTAATTTGAGTTTATATAATTTTTTATATTGAGAGTGAACTCCTCCAAATATATTTTCTTTAATTTTAACCTTTTAAATTTCTTGTATCGTTCAATGTAATGCAAAATTGTTCGAAGTGTGTTTGTGTATTTGATAGTTGAGGCATTATTCCTTTTTTATTTTTTATTTTCAGTTAAATCACTCTTAGTGGTATGTTTTAGTAATAACAAAATAAATAAAGTACAATTTTAGAGGAGGCCTTTGTGTTACCTACAAATGAAAAATAAGGAGATAAGGGATCACTTGTGAAAATTCAAAAGAAAATACTATGCATCATTAATGTAAAGTTCAGACGTTATTCATGTACTCAAATAAATCTAATACATGTATACTACTAATTAGATTAATGTAGCAAGTGATTCAGATACGTGCAGCATAAATAATATCTTACAAAATTATCTAATAAAGTTAAATATATACTTTAAAATACCTATGAATATACATAATACTCCTAAACACATATTGTGGAGGTCAAATCCACCAAATAAAAATAAAAATTTCTCTTAAATTGTTGTAATTTGGTAGTCCCTTAAAATTTTTATTTAAATTTTTCATTTTCTTCCAAAGAAATCTTGTGGCCATCCTCATCACTTTAATATTAAAAACTACCTAATAATATTTAGCACCACTAGTATTTAACAACATTATAAGTGATAGCGCTAGTTACAGTAAATTACATGTTTCATTAAATGAATTAAATAATTTCATATTTAATTGAACATATTATATATTACCATATAAATTAGTAATCTAACACCACTGATACTAGATACCATTATTCTTAAAAATTACAACCCACCTTGTCTTATCCCCTTTTTGAAGATTTTTTTTTTTTATTATTATTATCAATAAGGTTTACTTGTCAAATAATATTTGTACCCTGTTTGATGACCATTTTTTTGGAAATTTTTTTATTTTAAATAGTGATTTTTAAAAAAAAAAATATTTGGTTAAAAAGTAGGAAAAAGTGTTTGGTTTACATATAAAATATTTTATTGTGTAAATGTTTGATTACAAATGAGTAATTTTTTTTTTTAAAGGAATGAAAGACAAATAGTAGAAGAAGCTTCCACAATGTTTTGTCTTGTTTAATGAGGTCAGGCCTCACGTGGAAGAACATATGAAACCATTTTTATAATTTTGAGGTATACGCACAAGCCACGTTTGGTGTGTGTGGCGTGATAGTTGCCGCAAGGTCCAACCACCAATTTGGACCCCGGTCAAGAGATTGCATGGATTTGGTCATGAATTATGTGTCTTAGGTATTTTACATAAAATTATTATAATCATTTAGTTTATATATATTCAGTTGAAAATCATAGAGTGTGGGGGTTGAAGGGACTCGGGTGTATTTATGTGTTGCAATCATTAAAATTTATATTTGTATCTTCTAGGAAAGGTAATGACATGAGCATGTACACACTTACATTGTCTCATCCCAAGATCACCACGTAGGAATCACGTTAGACGTAGAAGCTGCATTTTTACAAACTGTCAATGTCACATGAATTCAAAGGGTTCTTCAAACTTTCACATTAAGAAGGGATAAAGACAAATTTCATAACGGTTCGGCCTCTATATTCAAACTGTTGTATCATACATATTTTTTACTTTAGGAGTCTTTGTCTGTCTTACCCATTATGACTTTTTGCCATGTTTTTTAAGATTCGAACTCAAAACTCTATCTTATGAAAATTAGGATTCAACTTAAATCTCTCACATGGCTGATATCCTTAGTTCAAATCCTACAAACGCATTAGAAATCTATACTCTCACGAAGTGAATAGTACATAAGATAAAGATTTGGGCACGAGGCTTAGGCATTACAAAAATGCTCATATTAGTAACGACATGGCCTTTATGTTCAAATCGTTATATCATAAGTATTTTTCTCTTTGTGAGAGCAACTATCCTTTCACAATTTTAGTTGCGTTTCTCAAGATTTGAACTATAGACATATGTCTTATGAGTGAATTAAGTTGAATTCTGTGGGAAAAAAAAGGTTTAATTAGTTGGTTTGACCAACTTTTGACCAATTATTTTAGTGGGTGTTGTTAGTTGGACAAAAGATTTCTTTGGCCGAGTGTATTTCACTCCATGAGTAGATTAATGTAATATATTTATTTTCTCAAAACCAATTTATGGTGAATGAGAAATTAAGGCTAAAAGATGACCACTTCAAATTTAAAAAAAAATTGGTAATAAAAATTTGTGGAAATTTGAAAAATGACAATCCCATATAAGAAAACTAGAAGAATATAAATCACTTTATATTGCTTAAGTTTGTGACTTGGGTATGGGTCCCAAGAGGTATCAATAGTCTTTAAAGAGGAGAGAACCTACATACTAATAGGTTGAGCCAAAGCCCACGCGCACGCCGCCGTCTGACTGGTCAGCACGATCACAGGTCGTTTTCTTGGGCTTGGGCTTGGTATATATTTTTTGGTAAAGTAATATTTGAGTTATATTATTTTATTATATTTATTTTCCCCGAATTTTTTGTACGTGACATGTGGATTCTTTTTAAAAACTGACGGTTGATAGTTAAACTGTAGTCCAAACGAGTTGTATGTGTTGAAGACACAACTTTTCAACTATTGTGTCTTTTGGACACAACTTTTCAACTTCTATATAAAGGTCTTCATACCCCGATTTTATTCATTCCAAAAATCAATGCTGATTTTTGTCTCTTGCAAATTATATTCTTTCATTTCTGCATTATTCTGTATTTCACATTTCGACCTCGAAAGTTATTTTCGTGCATTTCAGTCCTCTAATTTTAGAGAGATAAAAAAATATTAGTATGTTTGCCGGGTCTTGGGAGACGAGTGCCGTAATACCGTCAACACCAGTGCGGGGCATTATCGTCTTAAGGAGAAAGAGTCAAACTCTTGCCTCAACCATTAGCATTTTATTTCATTCATTTTTACAAGTATTCTGCCCAAATTATTATAGAGTAATATCATTATTTGCCAACAATCTTAAGACAATAATGACAAGTAATACTACATTTGTCGTATCCCCTAAAAATGTTTATGGGGAGAAATCGGAAAAATTCATGAGAGTGGATTTTAAGAGATGAAAACAGAAAATGCTGTTTTATCTCAAAACTCAAAATTGGGCAAAATTCTTGAGTGAAGATGCTCCAACTGTAGAGGGGGAGGAAATAGATCCTCAAAAACGAGCAACATTCTATGCATGGAGTTACAGTGACTTCTTGTGCAGGAACTACATCTTCAATTGCCTTGAGAACACGCTATACAACGTACACAGTTCGGTCAAGCAACTAAATTACTGTAGGAGTCATTGGAAAAGAAGTACGAAACGGAAGATGCCGAATTGAAGTAATTCGTTGTAGGCAAATTCCTGGACTTTAAAATTGTAGATTCTAAAACAGTAATGAATCAAGTTCAAGAGCTACAAATCATCTTGCACGATATACACGCAGAAGGTATGAAGCTTTGTGAGTCATTTCAGGTCACTGCGATTATCAAAAAATTACCACCAATGTGGAAAGAATTCAAGAACTACCTGAAACATAAACGCAAGGAAATTGTATTTGAAGATTTGGTTGTAAGATTAAAAATTGATGAACAATTAGAAATTTGAAACGCTGCAAATGGAGGCTAAAGTCAATTTGTTGGAGCTAAATACTAGCAAGAAAATGAAGCACTCTTATAATGGAAGCAAAAGAGTAAGGCCAAGATATTTAAAGGAGATTGCTATAACTGCGGTAAGCCTGATCACATTACAAAGGATTGCCGACTTAAAACGCAAAACAAAAAGGACCACGTACACATGATCGAGGAAAATAAATTGCCTTAATCGTGTGTCTGAACTAATGCTCTCGATTGTTGTATTTGAAGCAAACATGATGGACAATCTGATAGAATGGTTCGTAAATACTTGTGCTACTTGTCGCGTTTATGCTGATAAGGAGAAGTTTTCATCTTACACTCCTATCAATGGACGATAACTATTAATGGACAACTCAACAATATCAAAAGTTGTTGGTCTAGATAAAGTAGTGCTGAAGATGACATCGGCGAAAATAGTAACACTCATCGATGTGCTGCATGGGATACGTAAAGCAAAAAAGGGTTTAGGCTAGTATTTAAGTCTGACAAGTTCGTACTCACCAAAAATGGCATATTTGTGGGCAAGGGATACTTAGCGAATGGGCTATTCAAAATGAATGTAATGCTTGTACTTTGTAATTTTGATATTAATAAAAATATATCCTCTACTTACTTGATTAAGTCTTCTAACTTATGGCATGATAGGTCACGACATGTTAATGTTAATACTTTATGTATATTAGTAAGTTTAGATTTATTACCTTCTATTCATTTGATCAAAATCATTGGTGCGAAACACGTGTAGAGACTAAATTAGCCAAAGCACCATTTCATTCAATTGAAAGGCACTTGAATCCTCTAGAACTAATTTACAGTCATATTTGTGATTTAAATTTTGTGCAAACTAGAGGAGGCAAAAAATATTTTATTACTTTTATAGATAATTGCACAAGGAACTGTTATGTCTATTTGCTGAGGGGCAAAGATGATGCTTTAGAAGCATTTAAACGGTACAAGAATGAGGTTGAGAATCAACTAAGTGAAAGAATAAAAGTTTTTTGTAGTAACAAAGATGGGGAATATGGAGCACCATTTGAAAAACAATTGTTCAGATTCTAGGATTATTCATCAAATTACAGCTCCGTATTCACCTCAATCGAACGGTATTGCGGAACGCAAAAATCGTACTCTAAAAAAAATGATGAACGTTATGTTGATTAGTTTTTATTTACCTCAAATTTTGTGGAAGGGTGAAATTCTCTCGACTAACCACATTCTAAATAAATTACCATATAAAAGTAGGAATGAAACTCCTTATGAGTTATGAAAATGTCATAAACCTTGGTACAAATATTTAAAAGTGTGGGGTGTTTGGCTAAGGTACAAATAACAAAGCCTAAACAAGTTAAAATAGGGTCTAAAACCATCGATTGCATATTCATTAAATATGCTAAGAACAATAGTACTTATCGGTTCCTCATGTAGAAGTTTAACATTCCAGCTGTACATGAAAATACTATCATTGAATCTAGGAATACTGTATTTTTTTATGACGCTTTTCCTTGTAAGGATAGGAAAGAGATAAGTTCGTAAAAACGAACTTATGATACTGTAATTGATAATCATCAAAGTGATGAAGAACCAAGATATAGCAAAATGACCAAAACATCTACATCTTTTGGTCTAGATTTTTTAACTTATTTGTTAGAAAATGAACTTAGGACATTCAATGAAGCAATGTCTAATCCAGAAGCTCCATTTTGGAAAGAGGCTATCAAATAGTGAAATTGATTTTATTATGCAGAATCATTCCTGGGAGTTGGTGGATTTCCTACTTGGCAACAAATCGTTAGGTTGTAAATGAATTTTAAAAAAAAAAATTAAAGATTGATGGATCTGTTGATAAATATAAGGTCAGATTGGTAGCTAAAAAATTCAAACAAAAAAAAAGGCCTTGATTTTTTTCGATACATACTTACCTGTGACAATGATAACATCTATTAGAGTATTAATTGTAATCGCAACATTGCATAATTTGGAAATCCATTGGATGGACGTCAAAACAACTTTCTTAAATGGTGAGTCAGAAGAAGAAATTTACTTGGAACAACATGAAGGGTTCATCGCTCCTAGACACGAGAAAATTGTGTGTAGACTCGTTGAGTCGTTATATGGACTGAAGTAAGCGCCAAAACAATGGCATGCAAAATTTGATGAAACTATGTTATCAAATGGTTTTAATATTAACGAGTGTCATAAATATGTTAATATTAAAACTACACCTAATGCATATGAAATCGTATATCTATATGTTGACGACATGCTAATTATGGGTAACAATTGAACAACTACCAAGAAAATATTGACATTTTGACATGAAAGATATAGGTATTGCAAATATAATATTAGGAATTGAAATTGTTAAAACATTGGAGGGACTTGTTCTATTTCAATTTCACTATATTGAGATTGTACTTAAAAAGTTATATATATATACGATGAAAGTCCAATTAAAAAATTGATAGACTTAAGTCTACATTTGGCCAAATATAAAGGCTAGCCCGTATTTAAATCAGCGTACTCTTGAATAATAAGCAATCTAATGTATTTTACAAACTGCACTCGTCCGGATATTGCATATGCAGTGAACAAGTTTAGTAGTTTTACAAGTAACCAAAATAATGACCATTGGAAGGCACGGGTAAGGGTTCTTAGATATCTACGATACACCTCAAATATTGGATTATATTATACTAGATATCCAATTATATTAAAAGGATACAGTGATGCTAATTGGATATCAGATACAAAAGACTCAAAATATACTAATAGGCATATTTTTACCATTGGTGGTGCAGTCGTATATTGGAAATCCTCTAAACAAAAATATATAGCTCGATCCATGATGAAATTTGAGTTCATAGCTTTAGATAAAACTAGAGAGGAAGCAGAATGGTTTCCTAATTTTTTAGAGGATATTTCATGTTGGCCTAAACAAGTGTCTACAGCTAGTATGCATTGTGATAGTCAGTCGGCTATCGGTAGAACACAAAGTAGTATGTATAATGGTAAGTCTCGACATATTCGTCGAAGATATAATAAGATTATTTTCATAGATTATGTAAAGTTTAGAGAAAATCTCGCAGATCCACTTACCAAAAGCTTACCAAGAGATCAAGTATAATGCCTATTATGGGGAATAGACTAGTCTACTACGTAAGAATCTTTGTAATGGTAACATAACCTTGCTGAATGGAGATCTCAAAATCTTGGTTCAATTGAACAATTGAGTTATGAAGATTCAGTGAAGCACTTGGAGTTAACTCCTACCCATTCCTACGATAAGAAAGTGTTACATGCAGAAAGTTTTAGGTTAAGTTATAATTTTAATGATTCATATAATTTGAACTATCTAAGTGGGGTATGGCAGGTACTCTTAATATGAGATTACCTATGCAAGCGTGAAATGTGGCCGCTTCTATGAGAATATTTCAAATATTTGAATTCTTTAAAACACTTATGAAATCCAATAGTTGTTCAGGGTTAAAATGAACACAACAGTGAAAACTTGAAAATGTTAGGGAGGTCATAGTGTTGATACTATTGTCTTCGTTTACACCAACGGTTGACAGTTCAAGACACCACATTCACTGATTAACCAAGTAAATCCGATAGTATTCTACTATAGAAGGTTCAGACCCATAAGGAACCTATCTGAATGCGATAACATTTCACCTGATCTCTCTATAGGGTCTGCATAATTTATTGCATTAATTTCCATTCATGTGGGGGATTGTTGAAAAAATTGGTTTAATTAATTAGTTTGATCAACTTTTTATCAATTATTTTAGTGGGTTGGACAAAAGATTTTATGGTCGTGTGTATTCTACTATATGAGTAGATTAATGTAATATATTTAGTTTCTCAAAACTATTTTAGGGTGAATGAAAAATCAAGGTGAAAAGATGACCATTTGAAGTTAAAATAAATTGAAAGTAAAAATTGGTGGAAAATTAGAAAATGACAATCCCACATATGAAAACTAGAAGAATATAAACAACTTCATATTGTTCAAGTTTGGGACTTGAGTTTGGGCACCAAGGAGTACTAATAGTTTTTGAATGGGAGAAAACCTATATACTAGTAGATTGAGCCAAAGCCCATATGCGCGCTCCATCGCCGTCCGTCCGACCGATCGGCTCGACTTGGTACGATCACAGGTTATGGGTCGTTGGCTTGGGATTGGGCCAAGTTGGTATACATTTTTTGGTAAAATAATATTTGAATTATATTATTTTATAATTATTTAAAATAATAATATATTTATTTATATTATTTATTTTTTCTGAATTTTCTATACGCGACATGTGGCTTCTTCTAGAAATTAACGGTTGATAGTTAAATTGCATGTCCAAACGAGTTGTGTCTGTTGAAGACAACTTTTCGACTGTTGTGTCTTTTGGATATACCCCGGATTTTTTTCATTCCAAAAATAAATTCTGATTTTTCTCTCTTGTAAATTATATTCCTTCATCCCTGCGTTATTCTTGCGTTTCGGTCTCGAAAGTTATTTTCATGTATTTTAGTCCTCCAATTTTAGAGAGATAAAAAGTTAGTAGGTTAGCCAAATCTTCTAATTTGGAGTGCTACTATTACAAGTCGAGGTCGTTGTATCTTGGGAGATGAGTGCCGAAATACCGCCAACACCAGTGTGGGGCATTTTCGTCTTAAGGAGTAAAAGTCGAACTCTTGCCTCGATCATTATTGTATTATTTAGTTCATTTTAACAAGTCAGTATTTATTGCACGGTAATATCATTATTTGCCAACAAATTCTTATACCAATTGGAACATAGATCGTAGTATGATATAACGACTTGAGTACAAAGATTAAGACGTTACAAATTCGAGCACATAAGTTCATAAAATGAAGATAATAAATATGATTTATATTTATATGACTTGTGTGCAAATTAACAAATTAATTTATAAACTAATCTATGTTACAACCTATATATACAGTAATATTACAAGCATTAGATAAATTGGTGCATATATTATATTTCGTTATCTAAAAATATGTGCATGCAAAGACGATAAAATTATGACTTACACGTGCAAAATATGGAAATATAGACTTAGTGAAACATAGAAATTAGAAGCAGGAGAAACGAAGCGATGTATGCGAATGCAAATCTCTTTAAAATATATTTGTCCCCATACTATCGCTAACAGGAACAAATGAACGTATGTTTCCTAAAGTACAAAATTTATTCTAAAATTAGTATAACATAATGTTAATTTTGACTCACGAACTAACGCTTGAT
This sequence comes from Fraxinus cuspidata, assembly GCA_903798385.1. Taxonomy (NCBI): domain Eukaryota; kingdom Viridiplantae; phylum Streptophyta; class Magnoliopsida; order Lamiales; family Oleaceae; genus Fraxinus; species Fraxinus cuspidata. Next base: position 40,044 of record CAIGRP010073005.1, on the reverse strand, counting down.
TGTACTTTCAAAAATGGAAGATATCAAATATTAAATACCAAATACGAAACTCAAAAGTAATTTGGAAATATTTTAACATAATTTGGGGAAGGAAAAATTGGAAATCAGTTATATGAAATTGATTTGCAGTGAAGAAATTGTAATTAGAAGGGTCCTATTTATATATTTTCATGTGTTTCTTCGAATGATTACTCGTTTTTGTACAAATTGATTTTAATAATTAGTTTGCACTATTTTATGATTAATTGTCTAGATTGCACCTTATCAAAAGATCGTGACTTTTTGTTATGCGTCTTTTACGCTTGAATATTGCACCAAATCATTGCACATATTGGAGACTTTTTTCAATTCATACATTTTAATTTTATATACCCTTAAATTTCAACAACCCCAACATAAATGGAAAAAATCAACTCACAAAAAAGGGGAGAAAGAGTAATACTAACATATAATATATCGGGAGCTTTCGCTTTAATCCTTACTAAGTAAGAATCTATTGGACTAATTGGCTCATAAGTGAATGTAATGTTTTCAACTGTCACCCATTAATGTAAACCTGGACAATAGATTGAACACATTATCTCTAATACCAAACTTTAGTTCTTAATTGTGTTCATTATTTAGGCTGTGAACCTTCTTGGTTCTTTAAGTGCTTCGGAGAATTAGCCTAAGTAAAATTCTTATAGAACCGGTCAGTTCGTACTTATATAGGTGATGTTTTATATAAAGTACCCCGTGATACTCCACTTGTACTATTTTCAAAAATATTCATTATTAAAAGCATAGTATATTCTTTCCAATCTTTAGTATCATTTAAATGGATAGGAGTTAAATTCCAAAGCGCTTCTCATGGAGTAATCATAACTAATTTTCCTACTAAACCTGGTCAGTAGGGTCTCTAGTCACCGAGTTAGGTTTCCATTAAACTAACCTATTAGTTTAGGCTTTACACAAATTTCCCTCGATGTGTAGTATATTCTCTTTAATAAACTGCTCCGTTATGTTATACTTCGATAAAATAATAGATTTATTCCATTTAAGAGTAACTTTCAATTGGTATTATGTCTACAATATAGATGCCAAGACTTACCATTACACACTACATTCCGTGCCATGTGATTTGTAGCTAGCAATTCGAATAAATCATATAACAAGCACAGGTTGTCATCAATTAGAAAATCTGTTGAAAAAAATTGAAACCATCATGGTTCCTTCTAACTTTATATAAAACTCTAATTTAAACTTCAATTCTCAAATTGTATAAAGAATTTTCACAAAACAACTACACTCTCAATAGTACAATATATTTACTAATAATTTTTGAATCCTTACATTGGATATCCAATTTTCAACATTATGTGCAACTTAAGTTTAACAAGGTATTCACTGCAGTGTAATTCATTATATCTAACATTATTGAATATCTCAATATTCTAATTTGAAAAAAGCAACGCCATCCCCCACGAATCCTAAGGTGTATCTGCAAATTGAGAATATTATGCAAACAACAATCATATTCCCACAATTCTAGTAAGACTTAGCTTAGTTACATAATATTCATATAACTATATAAAATTTGATCATATAGCTAATTATATTTGTCTATCGGATAAATAATTGTATTCTACCTCAATTTGACATATACAATGACTAAGAATGTCAATATCTTGTGAAAGATCCATGTGCTTCCTTATCTAAGACTGCCAATTTACAAACTGAATAGCCACTCTCTCTTTTCAAAGTGTTTTAAAACACTTCTATAGCTTCAAGAAAAATTTTATATCTACGAGATAGACCGTATACATTATCTCTTTTATACCATTTAAGTAAAGTCATTACAACATTAATTCAAATTACTAGAATTCTCAAAATACATCTGAGATAATTCTCTTTAATGGTTGGCATCGATTCGGTCAAGGTTTGAAAAAACCAAGAGTCAATCTCTACTGATCTATCAAACCAAGATCTTCTCCAAGCCCAACTAATATAAATTTTCATCTTCCATGGCTTCACCAAATGGAACCTGTCCTTGTGTGAACAACAGCCTTAATAGAGAAGAAGTTACTTTCCATGGTGTTCATTGGTCTATAATCAGGAGTGCTAAATTTTCTTTGGATCCAACCAATTCTATAAATAACCACAGAATGAAGGAGGGAGGGTACTAGACTTGAAAGAAGTCACCGTTTGATTTGGTTTTCTGGTTCTTGTGATGCACACTTGATAAGTTTTTATTAATCCATGTTTGAACACCGGAGCATTTTAAAATACCCGGGGGGTGGGGGTGGAGGTTTTGGGTGCCCCTTTGATCATTCATGGAAAGAAAAAAGGAGAGTAGTAGAGTTATGGTCTAATTTTTTTTTCTTGGTATTCTATATCTCATTTGTTTTGAGTTATTTCATGAATATACTTGCATTCTTTAAATATACGATGACTTGTTGATTGTATTTTTCTCGTATTCAGATGGTGTTGTTTGAGTTTTTGTGTTTCAAGAAATATGTATGAAAGAGCATTGAGATGGAGTTTGGTTGGTCAATTCTAACTTGTGGGTGATTAGAGTTTGATTTTTTGTAGTATTTATAAATGATTTGCCACATAATGCCAAATGAAGAGTTTGCTAGGTGTAAGTAAATCTTTACAAGTTCCGTATCTAAAAATCATTAAATTGAGTTGTAATTGAGGTTTTGTTGATGGGTGTAAAATTGGTTGAATACATCATTAAAAATCATAAGTGGAATAACTCATGCGTGCTCGATGAACGTCGAGAAAATGCTCAGGCACATTTGTAGAACTTATGTTCTCGATGAAAGTCCAAAAGGAGCTCGAGCACATTTTCAAGAACTTGAATGCTTGATGAACATACAGAGGTGCTCGAGCACATTTTCCAGAACTAGGTGTGCTTGATTAAGGTCAAGAGGACGCTTGAGCGCCCATTCAGCGTAGGTAGGAAACCCTAATTTTCCTATTTTAGTTTCTAAATACTCGTAAATCACCTAGAACTATGAAATACAATTTATATACACTAGAAAACCCTTTTTCATTGCTGTTGAGAGAAAAGAGAGATCTTAGATTTGTAGAAATTTATTGTTATTAAAATTCTCTTCCACATCCAAAAATCAAAACATGACAAAATCTTCTATCATATAGCTTCAAAGTTCTGATGGATATGAGAGGTGACTGAAATTTCGATTAAAAAAGAATAAGTTCGTTCTTGGAGATCTACAAGGAAAAAGAAGTCTAAAGGTTCTAGAGCAAGCAATGGAGCTCACAACCGAAGAATTCTTCGAGTAATTACAGATTAAGAGTTAGAGTCTACTAAGTTTTAGTTCTATCTCGACACGATCTGTAAGTTTTTCTTCTAGTGGATCATTTGGTGGCACGGAGTACCCAGAGGTTTTTTCTTTTGAAGAGTTCAAAAGTTTTCCATTCGTAAATAAGTTTAGTCTTCAAAACATTTATTTATTTGCTTTGTTGATGGTTGTGCTAGATACTTTTCTCAGTATCTAGACGTTATAATTTCCGATGTGCTGCAAATTATTTTTTAAAATTTAAATTCGCATAGAATACGCATTCACCCCCTCTCTAAGTGTTAAGTGGGTCAAAACATCGTTTTTTTCACTGGGAACAAAATTTTAACTTTTTTCTTTTTTAATTGTCTATGCTGCAAATAAAATATATTATGTAAAATATTCTTAAATTACCATTCTAATTTGTTTAGCATACGAGAATAGGATGAGAAAAACTAATTTTCCCTCACATGAAATAAGAAAAAAAAAAGGAATAAAAAAACCCTCCTTTCCTAGTGTCCATGGTCCTCTCGGGCACTTGGGTGATATCAAGGTAGTGTTTGAGAATATTAGCTTTTACTGTTGTTCACTTTTTATTGGATTGTAATATGTCTGTGGGTGTAACATGTAGCAAACTACAGAGATTGAAAGAATACAACAAGACTGTAAAGCTATTAAGTATTTGAGTAAATTACAATTGAATCACGAAAATCTGCAGAAGAATCAGTTGTTGTTGCATAATCAGTGGAAGGATTTGATTTTCTCAACTAACTGTTGACTAGATTAGTAGATAGTCTTTAACACCGATTACAAGTTTGTGTCTGGGAAATTGAAACCGAGTTGCAGTATGATCTTTAGTGTAAATATTCACTAATTGATCTTTGGTAAGATGTATGTTTCAGTAGAACATCTTGATTCACCACCTTTTCTCAAATGAAATGGTAGTCGATTTCTACATACTTGGTTCGCGCATGGAAATCGAGCTAGTGCACCAATGTTATCGCACCAGATGAATTCCTTCATCAGCATTCGAACCTAGTAAGCCTTTGTTGTAGCTAAATCCGTGCTTCTGTATTCGGCTTCTGTACTTGAATGGGAGATAACACCATTTTTCTTTTCACTCCACAATATTAAATTGCTGCCAAGAAAAATACTATATCCAATTGTTCTCTATAGTCATCCAGGTTTCTAGCCAGTCAGGATTATATAAGACATTTAATTGTACAGCGAAAGGAGCAAAAAGAAGACTATTCAATTGCGCCCTTTAAATGCCGTAGAACTCTTTTGGCTGCCATTTAGTGAAAGTCTCTATGATTATGCAGAAGTCGGCAAACTTAATACACAGCATATGAAACGTGTGCTTGTGATGTGGTACAATACTGCATCACCCTCCTACTAGCTCGTACTCAACTGTGATGCTCGGACTTGGCATTCCGACTTGAATACTTGTGTTGTTACAACACGACACGACACGGGTATCACTATAAAATATGGATCGAATCAATTTTCAAGCAGGCATGACAATTATAATTAATTATGTCATTTCTAACTTTTATTTTATTTTGTGCTTTTGTCATGTAAATTTATGCTTTTTTGGGGGTTTTAAACTTTGAATATAAATTTTTAGTTGGTTTTAAGTGATATGTTCTATATTTTATTAATTTGCCACTTAATAATTATTTAACTTTTTACATGTGAATTTTTGGGGGAAAATTTAAAGTGTGAAAAATATACACGAGTACCATGTCCAAAATTCGGACTCTTTTTAGCTATTCTACATTTTTAAAAATTAAAAATTCGATACTTAGATACATATCCGTACTCGAGTCCGAGCATCATAGGTACTCACTAGGATCCAACAGTAGCATGCCACCATGAGAGGAAAGTTTGGTACTTTAAGTTTTTGGACATGCCAAAGGTTTCGCACCTACCTTTTTTGCACCAAGAATGTCTGATATGTATTTGGATTGTTTTAGGGAAAGACCCTCACTAGTTCTTTGTGCTTCAAATCCAAGAAGGTAACTTAGCTATCAAGATCTCTAAAGAAATTTGTGTTTAAATTGGCAATAAATTTGTGAATGGTAGAAGTGCTGGACCATGTGCCGATTATATCATTTACGTATACTAGCACAACAAAGTTTTCAATGTGTTAGTACAATTTGTAAATAATGAATAATGAATCTTCGATTCCTCAAAACCATACTCCAAAAACTGTATAGAGAACCTTCGAAACTAGGCTGTAAAAGCTTGTTTCAACCCGTAGAGGGATTTGTGAAGGTGACATACTAGGTCCGGTTAGTTCTCATCAATAAAACCCCAAAGTTGTATGCCATACAAGAAGGCATTTGAAACATCTAATTGACGCGTCTGGTAACTAAATATTACTCCCAAGTGTTAGAACAAATCTGGTTATGGTCGGCTTAACAACCTAAGAGAAGGTAAAAGTAGTCAAGTATGGCATTGTAACGTTCAATGTTACCATAAAGGTGTTGTTGATTTTGAATACCCATTTGTTCCCCACAACATGTTTATTGGTTGGTCTTGGACAGAGCGACCACGTCCCATTCTCCATCACTATATCAAATGTACGTCCTAAGCATGTCTCCACTCAGGTTTTGTTACTGCTTGCTTATAGCAAGTTGGTTCAGATAGTAAAACTATACTAGTCAGAAAGGAGAAGGGACGTCGAACAGAAAAAAATGTTTTGAAATCAGGATAATCTTTTAGTTTAAAATTTTCTATTTTCGAACAAGTTATGATTTCTCGAGTAAGTTGTAAGGGGGTTTTGGACTTTTTGGTGGAGTTAAAAAGTGCTGCATAGAGGTATTTTGGTTGAATTCTGTATTATCCGCAGGAAAGGAGAACTGGTTATAGAATTTTAGGAAAGATTGTCCTGTAAATTAGGAGATACATAAGGAGTGTTTGGCTAGCAAATAGGGATAACAGAAGCATACGAATATCCTAAGGAACGTATGATAGCAGTCTTTCGTGGAGTCAGCGAAAGGGAGTTTCTTAGCTTCGTGTAATGGACAAAGCTATAAACCTTAATTTATTAGAAGACAGAAAGCAATAAATAACGACTCAAACGATTTAATGTAGACTTGGCAGGGTGCCCTAGGCTATTGTGGCAGCGATCCAACGAGGTCTTTATTCCTAGTGTGAGCAATGCAATTTTTTTGAGGAGTTCCTGTGATCAGCAACTAGATAAATTTCATTTTCAACAAGACCTTGAAGAAGGATACAACCAGTCTTGTTGTCCTTTACATAAAATAAAATACCAGTCAGTACACCATAGCAATCATTACCAAGACAAAGTTGGTTAATTGATAATAGATTGGTAGAAGCATTTGGATAGTGAAGGGCATTTTTTTTGTTTGGATGAGGCATGATCAAAATTCAAAGTTAAAAGAACCAATATGTTTGATATCTAAACCTGAGTCATTACAAACTTGGACAGTATCATCACCCTCGTAGGACTTCTGGTTTACTAAGCCCCTGTTTGACGGTCATTATTTGAAAACTCTTTTTTCTACATACTCATTTTCAACCACACATTCACATAATAAAATATTTTACACGTAAATCCAAAATATTTTCGTACTTTTTAACCACACATTCTTCTAAGAATCACTATTCCAAACATTATTGTTTGGAAATAATGACCACCAAACAGGGGCTAAGTTTGCAGCATTGGCAGTGATGTGCCCATTGTCATCTTACAGAACATGTTGATCGTAGGAGTTGCTTGCATCAGTAGCCATAGCAGCAAGTTCGGTAAATCAAACTGGTGATAACAGTCAAGAGAAGTCTATCCTCTTTTACAACAAATTTGATAGGTTGGCTTATCATTGGCATATAGGACAAGGGAAGTGTTAAAAAATTATCCCTGATTTTGACTTGAAGATGGCTGTTGCGCTTGTAGCCCGGAGGTAAGGTCTGGTATTTTGGCTGCTGCTAGGAAAGTGCTTTCAGTGACAAGAGATGGCCTTGATTAATGGTCATTGATCAGCCAAGCCTTTTGCTTCCTCCAGAAAATCAATGCAAGAGCGATGGCCTTGATTAATGGTCTGGAGTTATCTCTTTAACAGAACAATCTGAATCCTAGAAGTAGAGGAAAATTGAGTGTGAAGTTCATCCCACACATGTTTTGAGGTCCTCATGCAGTGGAGACTAGCTTCTTTGTGCCAGAAGCAAGCAACCAACTTAGGACACATGCATCTTTCTTTGACCACACTGAGTAAGTTGGACTATAGGATCCATCCGAGAGAGTTTTAGCTGGAGGGCGAACCTCTCCATCCACACGATCAACAAGATCAGGGCTCATCATAAAGACCATGAATTGGATGCTCCAATATAGGGAGTTGGGGGCCAGCGAATTTTTTATATACAGTTGGAAATTTGCTCGGACTGTGGCTTGAGTGCCATTGTATTGAGAGTTTTGTATGATGCAGAACCATATTAGCAGGATTAGGCATTCTCTCTATTATGCTCTGATACCAAGAAAAATGTAAAAAGCTGAGTATAGAGTAATCAAAAAATGTTGGATTGTAATATATATTGCTTTTACATGTAACAAACTAGAGAGATTGAAGGAATACAACAAGACTGTATAAAGCTATAAATCATTTGAATTACTTAAAACTAGATCAAGAAAATATGTAAAAGAGTTAGCTGACGTTGCATTATCGGTGGAAGGATTTGATTTACTCAACTGAATCAACTGATTGTCGACTAGATTAGTAGACACTCTTAACAGTTTAGCATACGAGAATATGATAAGAATTTTTTATTTTTTTTCCCTCACATCAGACAAGAAAAATAAATTAAAAAGAGTAATTAAAAACCCGTCCCTTCCTAGTGTATGTGGTCCTCTAAAGCATTAGAATTTGTATACATACGTGTTTGATGTCAAAAATTCAAATAAGCGAGAATTAAAAAAAAAAAAACCCCTCAACTTCAACTTGCGACAGACCTTCTACACGAGTTTTATATATCGAGTAATCGGTGCATTGTGTTCTGAGAAGGACTCAAACACCTAAAGTCATTTGGCAAATTTATAAAGGTTTATAAAGATGAACAGTAAGGAGAATATTAGGCGATTCCACGAGATATAAATGTGCCGTTGAAATTAATATTTTACTTTGATTGTACTTATAAATCATTTATATATTTGTATCCACTAAAATTTTTGACAGGAAGTGGAACTGGCCCTCACTAAAATTTGGGATTTTTTAAAATAATAATTCATTTAAAAATTTAATTACTTTAAAGTTTTTCCAAACAAGTTATTTGTTTATTTGCTCCGTGTGAAAATGCCCAAAATGAGAAGCGTACCTCCCCTTCGAAAAAGTCTTTAGAAGGAGGAGCCCTATACACACACGTGGTATGATCGGTTATTGAAACCATGACACCTTGGATCTCGAGCTACTCAAATCACGGCATCTTGGCATTTGAGTGAATTCTATCACTCACTTATTTCTTCTCTTATCATCTCGAAGTTCGAGATACTGTGATTTGAGTAGTTCAAAAACTTAATTTAAATGGTGAGTCCTATCATGTGTATGTATAAAATCGTCCTATTAAAGTTTATCTCCTCTAGTTCAAATCCTTTTACGAAAAAGTAGAACGAGGGACTTGAATAGACACTAAGATTGAACTGGTAAAATTTTAGCTTATAAGTTCCAGCTGCTAAAGCATATATTCGCTAATCCTCTGACCTTTATGCCCCTCTTATTCCAACCGCAATCCATACTTCACAAACACGAAGATTTTTCTCATTACCTATAGTCTATATATGATATTTATATGGGTAAATTTTTATTTTTTTTATTTACGTGATGCCCTTTACATATAAAATAAATAAATAAAATAAAATTTCAGCTTTCTAACATAGAATTTGATACGCAAATGTTTGAAAAAATAAACTAAATATTATCATATGTATATAGTTTATGTGATTTGTGTGTATGCAAAGGTTCTTGGTGGAGTCATGGATGTTGTTGTTGGGCGACATTCACCGTACAAAATGGGTGCACTAAGATTAAGCCTATGGCCTCCATTTTTTTCTAGAACTCATTATTTTAAAATTCACTTTCAACACACATTCATTCATAAAATAATTTTATATGTAAATCAAAAAAATTTCTTATTTTTTAACTACACATTCTCCATCAATCTATTATTTCAAAATACATTCTTAAAAAATAATTAGGCTCAAAAATCCCCATAAATTTAAAATTGGATGGCTTTACATGCATATTCACGTGNAAATTTCTTATTTTTTACCCACATATTCTCCAACGCATAGTTTATAATAGAAAAAATTCAAATAAATTCAAATTCCTTTTATTCATTAGACTTACAGCCATTCGATTTCTTAATTTCTCTATTTTCATATAATAAAAAATCAAATAAATTTAATTACCATTTTATTGTTTCTCAAAATCGACTGTCAAATTGTACAGATTTTTCTATAATTTACCTCTTTTTTTTTTTTTTTTTTTAGCAAATGCCTACAATATTTCTTAGTCTTGAACCATCAAAATTTTTACACTAAAATCTCTAGATGGAGGTTAAATCAACTTCCAGACTTTTATGGATTAGATTACTCAATAATTCTCATAAGGAGCTCGGATCACATCAGCTAGGCGAACCATTATGAAATGGTGATATTATCATGGTCCGTTATGTTGAGCCAACATGCCTTTCAGCTTTTATTATTATTATTATTATTATTATTATTATTATTATTATTATTATTATTATTATTATTATTATTATTATTTGTTTTATCTTTCAATATAAATTTATTCATAAGGAAGCGAAATAAATATAAAGATAGAGATCTACATAAATAAAAAGGAAAAATAGGACTATTATTTTATTGATTGTGGAATAAATTTTACAATTTGTTTTCAGTGTAAAAGAGAATCTATAATTATAGTTTAATTTCATTAAACTATGTTACATTTACTAGCAATCATTTGCATCTATTGTATTTACAGATATATTATTTATAACCTTACACGATGATGTACTCGTGCATTGTCTTCCACTTTGAGATCGTCGAAGTCAATTGTTTTGCTATAATATCATCTTGAACTTGTCATTTTGACTTTTGAACCATTGAAATATATCTGTCAGTTTTTTTCATTCAACACCCTATCCCCTAGATCGAGTAATTTACTATTGAAATAATNTGTACTCGTGCATTGTCTTCCACTTTGAGATCGTCGAAGTCAATTGTTTTGCTATAATATCATCTTGAACTTGTCATTTTGACTTTTGAACCATTGAAATATATCTGTCAGTTTTTTTCATTCAACACCCTATCCCCTAGATCGAGTAATTTACTATTGAAATAATTTTATATGTACAAATTGAGGATAATCTCATATGATTACTTGGTGATCATTCTCAATTTGTAGATGTAAATTCTAAAATATAGATAAATTAATAACAAATTTTAATTTAACTGATATAGTTCTAGACAATTGACCGTCAGAATTTCTACAATCGATTTTGATGTTTCTGATTGGAAAATGCAAGTTGATCTGTGTTAGTCCAGTTTTAATTGAGTGCAAAGTTTAATTAACATATTAAAAATACGAACACCAAATATAACATGGTAAACCCCGAAAAGAAACATCAACGGACCTCCTGTCATGGTCAAACAATCCACTAATTAATTGATTAAAAATACAATAGTATCTATTTTTGTAATTTCGCAAAATTAACAAATAAATAAATAATTCAAAAGAACCAAGATCAACTCCTCTTGTATCTTCTTTTTTTGACTTGTTGATGAAATAGAATGAAACATACCGGTCTTAACTTTATCACCACTTCCCTATTGTACTTAGCCTTAACAACCACTTGGATTAAAAAAATCAGCATCCTTAACTTCATGCCAAGTAACTTGATCAATAGACAGGACTGAACATTAAGCACATGTTTTTATATTCTCCAAACGCTTAAAGATAATATTGACTTTGAAAATATTCAACAAAGCCATGTTATACGAACTTCCTTGAAGATGGCTACACCGTTGCAAGATAGATCACGGGTGAAAATTATTTTCTAAAGCTTAATTCCTTCATTGGCTAATTTCTTTAATTATATGTTATGTTGTGATTCAAATTCCATGTGATTTGGAAGTTTGATTCAGAGAAAAAGTCAAGATAACTTTGAATTAGAAGTTCGAATTGATAAGGGATCAAATTTCATAAGGAATGACAATATTAATTTAATCTAACCTTATTGTCACCTAATAAATAAATCTATATCTAGGATTGTATAAAATCTATTCTACACGAGCTATAATTGTTATAATAAGAAATGATGTCCTGTTATATATAGAAAATTATAAAAGTCGTTAAAGATTTTGGTCCATCCAAACAGTCAGTAATGACTACCGGTAAAATCTATACCCTTTTCTCCCGATTTTTACACTTGATCTTTCAAGATTTGACAATTAAAAATCAACAGGTATGCTAAGCAAGACAATAAATAAAACTTGTAAATATATGACACATATTTTTCCAACAGTTGATACAGCATCGCTCTTACTAGTGAGATTGGGGATGTTATTAAGTAAATATTGTTGTAAGTACTTGACATGTCTATTTTTCGAACTTCTGTTGGCATATGTGCCTATTAGTGTTAACACATAAGTGTATTCATATTTTATTTTTGTCTATTAACAAATGGTTGGTTACATCCACACCACATTTTTAATAAATACACAACATTCAATTACATTAAAAGTGATTAACCTTTATTTATGGGATAATTGCAGCAGAAGTCCCAAACTTTTCATACATTTGTATACCTTTCCCAAGCCTTTCAATTGTAGCAATCATCTTCCCTAACATTTTCAACTGCAGCATCTAAGGCCAAAATGAACGATTTCTATCCAATTTGCCATTAGTTGATCAAAAAAATAAAATCTAACTTTTTAAACCAATTATAGAGGGTAAAATGATAATTTTATAATATTACAACATAAAAAATTAAAATACTTAAAAAATCCAAAAAAATAAATGAAAAGGAAAATAAATATTTGTCTTCTTCCCAAACCCCACCTTCTATGCATCCCACCAAATGTGAACCTAGCGTACCTAACCTGAGGAGTGATTAAATGTTGATCAACCATGAGAAAATCAAGCGGAAGCAATATGAAAAGAAAAAAATGGAGATGGCCGAAAAATGGCTTGGGCAATTGCCTAAGCTCAAGGTCGGACGGCTTTGGTAATTTAAAACAGAAACAAATTTTTTGAACTGGGGGATAGCCCGATTTTGTACTGGGCAATTGCCTAGTGCAAATTTTCGTCTGTTAGGATTTTGAATTCTAGTGACTTTTCATCAAGCTTCACATCCTTTTAGGTTGGTTTTTGCACATTTTTGTGTATGGTTATTGGAGTACATATATAGGGGTGATTTTCATGATTGAAAACATATTTTTAACATCAAATCCATACCATTAACATCCAAATCAAAAGATCAAACCAAGTTTCATAATTTTGTTCTTAAGTTTTGTTTGCTTGATTCAAACTTAGATTAAGGTTTTTGATTACTCCTACAAATTATTTTCATTTTAAAGCATTCAAACACTTATCTTGATGACGGCACATATCATTCAAGGACAGTAATTATAATCGTGTTCTTACCTTCCATTTTGGTGAAATTCCTATTGCTAATTTTTTTCTTATTCTTCATCAACTTTTTCTCAACAATCTCAAACGATATTTTCAATATGGAGAATGAGACAAGTATGACTATAATAAAATGATCAAACAAGACCTTGTAAGGCTTGATAGATTCAACAGGTCGAACTTTACAAGATAAAAGGTCGAGTTGAAGTTTTTCTCACAACTTGAATATCTTTTATATCATAGATCTAGACTTGGCGCTAGTGCCGGATCCAACCCCAAATGACACCGATGAAACTAGGGCAGAAAAAAAAAAGACACAAGAAGATGAATAATATGTAAACGACATATTTTAAACGCTCTCTTCGATCACCTCTATGTTCTCTATACAAATATCACATCGGCAAAAGAGTTATGGAATCGTTGGTAAACAAGTACAAGGCCGAGGAGAAAGGTAACAAAAAGTTTCTGATATCTAAGTATTTTGATTTCAATTTTTTGGATAACTTGCCTTTGTCAAGACAAGCCCCTGGGTTGCTAGTCATTGTCAATAAAATGAAACATTCTCATGAGGACAAGTCCATGGAAGGGTTATAAGAAGAAAATCTTTCACAATTTTCAAGATTATTCTTTACAAGAGATTCAAAAATATCTTTGAATTGAGAAAGAGTCAAGGGTACGAGATGGGAATAAGCATTCTTATAAGGACACTTCTAAAGCCCATGTCGTGGATCAATAAAAAATATACAACAAGGATTCCAAGAAGAGGGAAACCTCAAACCCCAACAAAGATAACAAGAACAAAAAGAAATTCAAATTTTTTTGTTATGTGTGTGGCAAACTCAGACATTATGTTCGAGATTGTAGACATTGCAAACAACGAAATCAAGAAGGCAAATTAAAATCCGTTGACAACATCATTGCTATCGTGAGCATTGTGAATTTGGTCAAAAGAAATGTTCAAGGATGGTGGTATGATACTTGTGCCACCATACACATCTGCTATGATAGATCCCTTTTTAAAATCTATCATGAGGTGGATGACAAACACATTCCCATGAGGAATGAATTTCAATTAAAGGTTGTTAACAAAGGAAGCATAGACTTACAATTCACATTCAATAAGAAGATCACATTAATAAACATGTTGCATGTACATGATATGAATAGAAATCTTGTAAGTGATAATATGATAGGAAAACTAGAAATTAAGTTCACATGAGTCGGGTAAACTTGTACTTTCCCAAAATGGTGTATTTGTTGGAATATGCTATTCTAGTAATGAAATGGTCAAGCTTTATACTATTGACAATAATATCAATAAAACTAAAAATTTGAATTATGTTGTTGAATCTATTTCTATATGGCATGATAAACTAAGACATATTAGATATTCTACTTCCAAAATATTCATAAAAATCAGAATAATTTCATGTGAAAACATAGAACATAATAAATGTGAGTTATGTTTTAAGTGTAAAATGATTAAGAAATATTTCATTGTGTTGAAAAGACATCTATCTTGTTAGACTTAATTCATTTCGATATATATGAATTAAATGGAATGTTAATAGAAGAGGTAATAAATACATCATAACACTCATAGATGATCAGTCTAAGTTTTGTTATATCTACTCGATGAAACATAAGGATGAAGCCTTTAGCTTGTTTAAGATATACAAAATCGAAGTAGAAAATTAATTAAATAGAAAAATTAAACTCTTAAAACTAAAAGAGGTGGTGAATACTTCTCTAATAAATTTAATGTTTTTTGTGAATATGACATAACATATCAATGTAATACACCTAGAAAACCCGAACAAAATAGTTTGATTGAGAGAAAGAATAGGACACTAGTTGAGATGATAAATGCTATGATATTAAATGCTAAGTTGACATCTAACTCATGGGTGGAGCTTTATTTAGTACGTGTCACCTAATTAATAGGTTTCCTTCTAAAATATTTAATGTTTCTCCTTATGAATTGTGGAAATGGAGAAAATCAAACGTTCGTTATTTTGAAGTTTGTGGGTGTCTTGATTATAGTAAGAACACGGATCCAAAAAGGACTACGTTAAGTCCTGAGGGATCGAATGAGCTTTTGTAGGATATTCCCAAAATAGCAAGACATCATTTATTAAATTTGGAAACCAATATTACTATTGAATCCCATGAAGTAGAGTTCTTTGAGAATATGTTATCTTCTAGATAATAATTTTTTAAGGGAACCTCAAATGGAGATTCCGAGTTCTACAAGATCACAAGTAGAAACATCTTTCGAGAATGTTAAAACAAGTGAACTTTGTAGAAGTAAAAGAGCTCGAAAGGATAAAGTGGTAGGATCGGATGAATTTGACTCTCAACTTATTTTCTTCTATTTGGTTGAGGGGAAATGAGAAGAGTGTCATAAGCTTGGGCGAGTGCCAAACCTCGTTTTCAATAACCTGAGGCCAAAACCTTGCCTAGGACAATTTTTTGACCGTTGGGTTTGAAATTTCTGGTTCACTTTTCGGCACATTTTCATGAAAAAAATTGCATCTTTTCCTGAACCATTGAAACCTTTTTGTGGTGTTTGAATGAGAATCTATATGTATGAGATAGATTTCATACCTCAAAAGAATGATTAAACACCAACAATTGAGATTATTCTATGTTAAAAGAGTTTCTCAAAGTATCTTTACATATTCAAACATCATTTGTGTTCTAAAAGTTTTGGAACTAAAACACTAATGTTTAAGTGTTTTCTTCTTCAAAACTTGATCAATCCTACAAACCATTTGCCATGAGTCCCTTTAAGCGCCAAAAACAATCCTAGAGGGGGCAAATATCGTTAGAGGACAACGATTTCGTGTTAGAGCTTTTTCCCTATTTTCGTGTTCTCAATTCTTCTTTTTGTTCTCTTCTCGACTCCCTTGAAAGATAATATTCCAACAACTTGTAAATTTGGCCGTAGACGACAATGCTCACCTGGTCACCGCCAGTGTTTTTCATTCAATCTGAATTGTTTCCTGGCCCCAATCTCTAATTGAAGATTTGGGTTTTAATTTGGGACTTGGGATTGGGTGGTGGAGGTTGTTGGGCGGCAATTGTGATTGGGGTAAATGGCTATGGCCGATGGCAGATTTTTGGTGGCGACATCCGACGACGAATGGCTGGTGGAGATTGTTATCTCTGATTTTGGGTTGGGTGGGGTGGGGTAGGTTGGCGGTGGGGAAAAAGACGCTATTGTTTTTATTGTTTTCTTTTCTTTTATTTCTTATTTCTTATTTTTATTTAATCAAATTCATTATTTAATGTGATAGATAAAATATTACTATTTTAACCCTTTTAAA
This sequence comes from Fraxinus cuspidata, assembly GCA_903798385.1. Classification (NCBI taxonomy): domain Eukaryota; kingdom Viridiplantae; phylum Streptophyta; class Magnoliopsida; order Lamiales; family Oleaceae; genus Fraxinus; species Fraxinus cuspidata. Next base: position 23,778 of record CAIGRP010073005.1, on the reverse strand, counting down.
ATATTAAAAATGTAGTCAAACTTGAATTTTTGGTCAACAAACAAAAAAAATGGATGGATTGCATTCATTAGGGCTTCTACTGCAATGTTTTAAAACGTTATAGGGGTGACGTTTGCAGTAAGTGAAAGGTTAGAAGAAAATTTACAAATGTTTGAAAGGTTTCTGACGTTTGATGTAATTATCTCTTTAATTATTATCATAATTATATCATTAATTTTTTATTCATCACATTCTTATTTTTATTATTTAATTGGTCAGAAAATTTTGTCTTCAATCATGATTTTCTTTCAAAAATATGATTATTGTGCTTTAAAAGTAGTCAAATTTTAATTGCATTTTTTCATATTATATGTTTTGATTATTTAAAAATATGGAAAAACGAGTCTTTTTACTCTATCTTAAAAAAAAAAAAATTTGGAGAGAAACCACAATCTAAAAAATTTATGTTAATTTAAGAATAAGAATGCGATAAAAAAAAAAGTTTGAAACATAAATGTGATGTAAAGGTTATGAACCTTTCATGACATTAAAATGTAGTATATTTATCAAAAACTTTGTTGTGAATATATTTAGCCCTAACAAATATAGATTTATTTATTTCAATTTAATTGTTCACTGCATAAATTGATTAAGAAATTAACGGTCATAAATGACATTGGGATAATGAGTTATATACTTGCGTATCGAAGTGCATATTTCGGTCCAAACGTAATTGTTGTACATTAGCTAATTGAAATTGGCACTCTATTTGGGTCGAATATTGATTAGAGTGCGCTGTTTGTCTTGATCGTGATGATTATTCGTTTTGGAGTAATGACACTATTACACTGGATCAAGTGTCGACTAATTTATAGTGGGATCGTGCTAAGGAATTAATACCACGGTCATCTTATGGATTGCGTAAATTCGCTACAATTCTTGCTATTTGTTAGCTTGAAATTTTTTGATATACCAATGAGTTAAATCAATTTATTATGGCCATTATATCGATATGTTTGGAGCCGATAGAAAACGAAGTGTTGAAAGATGTAAGCTGCAATCAATGTAATAATTAGAAAGGCAAAACAGTTATTTAGCTCTAATCTAATTATTCGACATCCGAGGGGAATAATATATAGATGACAAGTCAAGATGATATATATTACAGGGAATTAATATGCATTTCTGATGTGATTTCTATAAAATTTAAGGCTCGACTTCTCGCCTTTAGCGGAATAAGCGAAGAACTAATAATTATACTGAGCATGCTTGAATTATCTTGAGTATAATTATAGTAATTTAAATTATGTAAGTCCGATCATATATCATCGGTAGCTTAAGCAAAAGTTTTGAATTCAGTTGTATTAGTAATAAAAGTTCAAGAACTTTATCCGCCAAAAAAAAAAAAGAGCTAGAGGTTGATTGGATCTAGGAATAAGTAATTCTTGATTTGTTCTCGAAGTGTCTACTCACAAAATGCAATTCATATTGGAAAAATATCAAAGAAGATCTAACGATTATATTTTTAAAATTGCATCGAACCAATCGGTTCAAATAAAAAATTGGAAATTAGTTGGAAAACAATTTCAACTAGTTTTAAAAAAGGGAAAAATACATAAATCAAGTTTTTAGTAAACACTATTTCACAATTAAGGATATAGGTTTTAAATTACAAAAATCAGGTTTTCATTAAAATTTATTTATGATTTAATTAATTAATTATATATTTAATTACTAAATATATNGTTTTTAGTAAACACTATTTCAAAATTAAGGATATAGGTTTTAAATTTCAAAAATCAAGTTTTCATTAAAATTTATTTATAATTTATTTAATTAATTATATATTTTATTAATAAATATATAAAGGTCACAGATATATAAAATTTGGTCACAATTCAAAAATTTTAAATTTTTATAGGTCGTAGTTAGTTTATCGGTCACAAATTAAAATTTTAAAAGTCACAATTTGTTCATCGGTCACAAAGCACGAAATTTATAAGTCGCACAACTTATTTTATGGTCACAAAACATCAAATTATAGATCACATATTACTTTTATTAGTATGTCAAACAGTATTTATTGGTCACGATTTATTCTTTATTGGTTACACACCAATCAATTTATTAGTCACAATCAACAAATCACTTGTGATCACCACCAACACAACACCATTGTCGCCTCCCCCGCCAACACCACAGAAAAATGCACCACCGCCACAATACCAACGCCACAAAAAATGCACCACCATCGCCGCACCAACACCACAAGAAACGCATCACTGCCCACCAACGCACCATCACCACAACTTCCCAGCAACAAAATCATTGTTTCAAAAATCGCAGCCAACGTTTTCACCACTATCACCACACCAAACCGTGAACATCACCACCACTATCACCCAAACACCACTAAAACCACCAGACCACCATTACCACCAAAATATACCACCACCGCACCTATCTCCATTTACACTACACCCACAGCAAAACATGAGAAGGGGAGGAGGGAGAAGAGAGGAGAAGCGATTTTGCCCCTGAAGCGACCTGTGATGGCAAAGGTGGTGCTCGGCTGCTTCGTGCGGCTTCACTCCCACAACTTCGCATGGCTACACTCCGACGCCATCAGGTGGCTTCGCGACGGAGAGAGGATGAGATGTGATAATAGATAGAGAATAGCGGTGGTGGTGGTGGCGGCGGGTAGCGGCGGCGGGGATATAGAGAGAGGGGGGAGAGAAAATGGGGGCAACGGGGAGAGAGAGAGAGGGGAGAGAAAAATGAATAATTAGGATTTGTAGTGGATGGGATAGGGTGTGTATATGAATTAAGTTATAATATTAATATATTAATTTATAATAAACATTAAAAAAAAAATTATAACCTGATTTTAGAAAAAATTAAACTTAAAATTTGATTAATGAAGTATAAACTTTAAAAACAGGGCTAGGTGTAATTTCCTCTTTAAAAAACCTTTGGAATTCATAACTGAGAAAAAATCGGCAAGCGGGCCTATCAAACCTTTAATCGATTGACCCGGGAACGGGTTTTTAAGTTTTGAAGGTTGATTTTTGTGCAAATTACGAGTACCTTAATTTTAAAAAACATTAAATTTACTGATCAACTTTTTTTATTCCATAAATACTAACTTATAGTAGTAAAATAAGAAAACAATAATGCTTTTCTCATTTCACGCAAAATTAGAGACTAATTCATCTTCATTTTCACTTTATTTTCCCATTTTCATGTTCCTTTGAATCTCTGAAAGCTCATAAGTTTTCAAGCTCTTCCATGGCCTGAATTGACTGTAAATGCAACCTTTCATGGCCTATTTGAGAAAGAGTATTGTTTCTATAGTTTCTTCTTTATCTGTTTACAACTCTTTTTACTCGATTCTTTTGTGCGTATGCCTTTTCTTAATCATATATAAATTGTTTTCCTCTTGGTGGCAGAATCAGTGAATCCATCTTGGTGAATTTTTTTTCGAGATAGTTTTGTTTCTAATGACTTAATTTTTTTCCATTTTTGTACTTCGATGTACAGTTGCCTTTGCATTTGTCAATATGGCCCTCTTTCCTTCATTCCTTCTGATCCTATTTTCGCTAATTTACTGTCCAAAATCTATTTGATCGAATTTCAATTTTAAGTACCTAAATTTTAGTAATATGAATATCAAAAGTACATTTGTGAATAAGAGTGTCTCCAACCCAAAGTAAGATGCAAAAAAATAGCTTTATAGATTATCTTTGAAGTAAACCGTAGAATTTGATTATCAACAAATTTGATTACGCTGTAAATGATAAGTTTATTAGTTAGTGACAATTGTATCTCAGTAGCCCTAAAAATTACTATCATTGTATCTCTCATCTTTCTCTATAAATATGGGATTTTGATNTGGTCTTCTATTTTATTTCTGAATTACTTTAAACTTTTCAAAAACTTTAAATGTGAACTTCATCATCATATATAAACGTGATATAATAAGAGAGATCACTTATAACATGTGGTCACTTAAATCCCAATGTAACAAACTTAGTGGATCTGTAGAAGTGCTAATAAGGAATAATCGTCAAGGGACTATTTCTCTTTACAATTTTCAATCCGTTTTCTGTTTTTGATTTTTCAAAATAGTGAAAACGCGTTCTCTTTTCTATTTTTGAAAACGCGTTTTTGAAAAAAAAAAGTTAAAAATTTACAAGAAAAATCCAAAATGACAAAATGAAGTCATTTTGGGTTTTTCAGTTATAATCAAATCAAAATTGTCAAAATGCGTTTTGGGTGTTTTCAAAACAATTTTTCAAAATGCCAAAAAGAACACATTTTCAAAAATCTCAAAATGGACACTCAAAACACAAAATATAAAATGAATTTAAAACTCAAAACACAAAACTGAAACATAAAGAGAATAGCCCCTAATTTTTTCAAAATTTAGTGAAGATGTAATTTTTTAAGCATAATCATCTATCCCATATATCTGAAATTAACTTGATGATACGTGAATTTTTTTTATATACAAGATGACTGGTTTTTCTTTTCTACTTTAATATATGTGTACAAACGTAAATAATTTGTTTACAATCTGCCATCGCAACCCTTTTTAATCCATGGAATCAGGTTGAAAAATATTCTGGGCATAATTCGGTAACTGTCCATTCATTATGTGCCGCAATAATTGGTTTGTGGCAATTACGTTTACATACGCATCTAACGTGTTTGAAGTTTGCCTTACGTTTTCTGTATATGAAAGCTTAAATTTTTTTTTTTTCTTTTTTTGCCAAGCTCAATTATTTTAACACGTTACAACCAAACATTTTATAAGCTTTATTCTTTTTTGCCTTATGTTTGTCAAAATCAATTTATGCTTGAAGTTTCTTTTTCTAATGCGTGTTTGGTAATTAATATTTATATATAAATTTATATCATGCTGGTAATTGATATTTTTAATCCGGTTAGATATTTTTAGATGTTCTTCTATAAATTTTAAATTGATAATTTATCATGTTGTTGCTTCTGAATGAATATAATATTATAATTAATATTCAAGGAAAATATTGTTGTAGATCTATCTATTACATTTAGTTTGTTGTTGCTCATAAAGTAGAACAATGTTATAATTAATATTCTAAAAGAATATTACTTGCTCCAAATGAGCATGAATATTTTTTCTTCTAAACTGCATGAATTATAATTTTCAATATTTTAGAAGAATATTGACATATTACTTTTGAAAAAGTAATAGGAAAATACAATACGCTCCTGAAGTAGCACATATTTCGAAAAAAAATATTATTTTGAATTAGTGTTTATTACTGAAGAAAAACATATAATTCATGTCATTTTGACATTGACACTTGATTAATTATTTTATGATCATACAATTTTAATCATATTTTTCAAAATTAATTGTATTTCTTTATTGTATAGTTCTCAATGCTCATATTCATCTCTTAAAGAGTTTGGGAGAGATAATAAAAGAATAAAACAAAGAATACCTACGGATCGTGAAAAATCACTTATCTTCCTTCATTATCATCTTCATAATGGATTGAAAATCGAATACCTCATTGTGAAAAATCCACAGATTCTATGGGAAAAAATTGACTGAAAGATTAGATCACCAGAGGATTATAATCATCCTAAAGTCTGCTATGAGTTGATGCACTTTTGCTTCAAGACTTAAAAACTGTTAGTGAGCACAATTCTGAAATGTTCAGAATATGTTTAAAATTGACCTGTGTGAAGAAAAAACACAGATGAAGATATGTTGGAGAAAATTTTTTCTACCTTTCATGCTTTGAATTTGTTCCTACAGAAGCAATATCATGAGCGTGATTTCAAAAAGTACTTAGAACTTATATCTTACCTACTTGTAGCTACTTGTAGCTGAACAAAATAATGAACATCTAATGAAAAATTATAGATTACATCTAATTGGTTATAATTACCTGAAGTAAATGGTATTGCATTGCTTGAACAAATGCAATATCAAGATAAGGACGTGGATTTGCACGATTTTGGACGTGGACACGGACGTGTGAGAAACTATGGACGAAAGAATCAACAAATCTATCAGCAACAAGACAACTATTTGCTAGACTATTTGCTCAAATAATAAAATTACAAGCAAAAATTTCTCAATTACTTGATCGAGATAATTCGTCTTGATAATGCTGGTGAACTTAAATCACAAGCATTCGATGATTATTGCATATCAATTGTGATTGTTATTGGACATTCAGTTGCACATTTCCATACACAAAATGGTGTATCGGAATCGTTTATCTAATGTCTACAAGTTATTTATAGATCATTACTTATGAAAACAAAACTTCAAGCTTCTATTTGGGGTCATGCCATATTACATGTTGCATCATTAGTTCGTATAAGACCAACAGTTTATTATCAATATTCACATTTGTAACTTGCATTTGGTCATGAACCTAATTTTTCTTAGCTACGGGTTTTCGGTTGTACTGCCCAGTCCCTATTTCACCTCCACAATGTACTAAAAATGGGTCCTCAACGAAGACTTGAGATTTATTTTGGTTTTGATTCACCATCTATTATTAGATATCTTGAACATTTAATGGATGATTTATTTACTACACGTTTTTCAATTGTCATTTTGAAGAAATGACTTTTCTAACTTTGATAGGGATAAAACTGCATTATGAAAAATAAGGTAAAATTTTTTCGAATGAAATAACTCTATCTCACTTTGATCCATGCAGTAATCAATGTGAGCAAGATGTTGAAAAAATTGCAAAGAGTTGTAAATCAAATACTTGATGTATTTGTTGACACAAGAAAAGTAATAGTTATATATTCCAGCAGATAACATTCCTACAAAAAATTGAAGTCCATGTATGACAATCTGCTGTAGTAAATGAATCTCAATTACGTCAGAAGTGTGGTAGACCAATTGGTTCAAATGACTCTGTGTCTCGAAAAAAAATACAGGAGAAAAATTAATTAAAAACTTCGAAAGAAATAATATTAGAAAATATTGATCAATCAAATATTGAAAATGTGGCTCCTATAGAATCACAAGTGTCCGAAAATAATGAAATTTCAATAAATTATATGTTATGTCATAAATTATGGGAATGAAATAATGTTGTTATAATAATATTTTCGTTTTTAAAGTGGCTCTTAATATTATTCAAAATAAGAATCCTGAATCACAGCCTATTAAAGATTGTCAATATAGAAATGATTGGCCAAAATGAAAAAAAGTCAAACATGCGGAATTAAATTCCTTAAAAAACGAAAAATGTTTGGACTTCTTGTTCGAAAACATAAAAATGTAATCCCTATAGGACACAAGTGGATTTTTGTACAGAAGATAAATAAAAATAATAAAATTACAACATAAAAAGCTCAATTCGTAACTCAAGATTTCTCACAAAGACCTACAATTAATTATAAGGAAACATATTCTTCTATAATGGACACTATTACTTTCAAAGTCTTATGGATGTGTATTCAATTGAAACTTTTGAAGATTTTGATAGATTTTTTTTAAGTGGTTATTTATGTGGAGATTTGTGTGGAATTAATGGAAATCTTTTGTAAACTTATAAACTTTCATTTTAAAACGTTTAGAGGTTTTTGTAGAATTTAAAAGACTTTTGAAAACTTTCATCTTAGATAGAACTTATGTGTATCTAGTGCAATATTGTGAAACTAATACAATAAATAGAAAAAAATTAAATTATAATCATAATTTTAATGTTCGTAGAAGAGAAAAGGAAAAAGAAGTATTGAAAAAAAATACACATTAATTTCTTTCTTTTTTTAATGAAAGTCTCACAAAGTCTTGTGATTAATGATAGACAAATTTTGAGATTTTATTTTAGTACTTTCTGCTTAAAAGTTAGTACCATGAAAAATTTTATAAAAATCTCTAAAAGTTATAAAAATTTAAATACCCCAAAACTTATATATATTTCTAAAAAGTTTTAATTGAATACGACGTGACTTTTATAGACTTTATAAAAGTTTATAAAAGTTTCAATTGAATACACCACTACTTTTAGAGAGTCTCTAAAAGTCTACATTGAACCCTCAACTTTTTAAATCCTAAAAAATCTAATACAACAAAACTTTTAGAGACTTTTTAAAAGTTTATAAAAGTCCCGATTGAATACACCAATACTTTTAGAGAATCTCTAAAAGTTTACACTGAATGCTCCTAAACTTTTTAAACTCTAAAAAATTATTAAAAGTCTCAATTGAATACACCCCCTTTAACTAGTTTGTCTGTATCACAAAAGCTTGATATGTGTCTTATGGATATAATAACTGCCTTTTTGTATAGTTCACTTGATATATATGGGTAAGTGCATGCGTGCGTGTGTCCAATAATAAATAATATATGTTCGAGAACCATGTTCTCACTTAAATTACAAAGATCATTATTAGATTGAAACAATCCGAGCGCATGTGATACAATCGCCTTAGCAAATATTTGTTGAATGAGAGTTATAAAAACAACAATGTCTGCTCATGCGTCTTCATAAAGAAAACATATATTGGATTGCAATTTTGGTAATTTATGCTGATGATTTAAATTTAATTGGAACGTTTAAAGAGTTCAACAAAACTGCATATTATTTGAAAAATGAATTTGAGATGAAAAATTTGAGAAAACCCAATTTTTTTTCTTGAGTTGCAGATTGAACACTTCCTATAAGAATTATTTGTTCATTAATCTACATATAAAAAAAAGTCCTAAGATATTTTTATATGGATAATGCACATCAATTGTCATCACTTTATACTTGTTAGATCACTTGATGTGAAAAAAAAAGATCAATTTCATCGACTTGAAGATAGAGATAAGGTTCTTGATCTTGAAGTATTATATCTTAGTGCAATTGTAACATTAACCTATTCTGCAAACAATACTTGACCCTGACATAACTTTTTCTGTAAATCTCCTTGTAATGCAATAGTTCTACACCAATTCAAAGACATTGAAATGGTGTTAAACACTTTTTTTGTTACCTGGAAGGTACTATTGATTTGAGAATATTTTATTTTCAAAAGTTAGGATCTGCTTTAGCAGGGTATGCATATCCATGTTATCTTCTTAATCCACATGAAGCTAAATCACAAATAGAATATGTGTTTACACGTGGAAGAATAGTTATATTATTGAGATATGTAAAACTGACCTTGACAGCAACATCTTCAAATTAATTTAAAATTATTACAATCTATAAAGCATATAAAGAATGTGTGGTTAAGAAACATGACACATTATATCCAAGTATTATGCGAATTAATTTTAACAAAAATAGTTCAAGAATTTTGTATGAAGACTATGCAGCTTATATTGTACAACTCAAAGGAGGTTATATCAAAGGTGACACGACAAATCGTATTTCTCCAAAATTCTTTCACTCATATGAGTTCTAGAAAAATGGATACATCGATGCTCAACAATTTGTTCAAATGACAATGTGGCTGATTTATTCACAGAAGCATTGCCGACATCTACATTCAAGAAATTAGTTCATAAGATTGGAATGCGTAAACTCAAAGATTTTCATTGATCACTATCAGAGGGAGTAGCTGTGCTATTTTTTCTTCGCTTATGTTTTATCACACTGGATATTCATAACAAGGTTTTAATGAGACAATATTTATTTTTTATACTAAAAAATAACAATACTCTTTTTCTTTCGTTTGATATTTTGTCTCATTGAATTTTTATTAAACAAGGTTTTAACGAGGGGGATATTTTGTAATGTGTTATTCAATGAGGAGTGTCGTAAATTGTAAGTATATTAGTGAGGGAAAATTGTACCCCTTCAACCCTTGAAATTATTATTATTATATTCTCAATTTTTCCTATAAATATAAGATTTTGGTTCTCAATAAAATTCACAAGTCTATTAACTGTTATTCTCTTTTTCTTTTTCTTTTTTTCTCTTTCTCTCTTTTCATAATAGATTCCATGTTTCTTGGCTAAAATTGTTTTGAATTAAATGGGTTTTTGAATTTTAAGAGTTTTAAATAAATGGATTAAATTTTTAAAAAAGAAATAGTCAATTTGATTATAATTTATTAAATACTATTTGGTTTCAATTAAAATATAATAAATTTGAGATGCCATTACTTTTGCTTCATTTTATAAGTTTTGATTATTTATAGTGCGATTACCAAAAAAAAAAAAATCAAAGCAAGTATTTTTGAGTTTCTTTTCTGTGCCATTAGTTATAATATATATATATTAATGCATAGTATTTTATGAAAGGAACCATACACATTTAAGGTGGTTAAAAGATACAATTTTAAAATTAAAAAACATGTTTTAAAACTTCAAAAATTAGGTCATAATTAAATTTATTATTGAAATAGATAATAAAAACTATTTTATTAATTCAATATATTAAGATCACAATATTTATACAATTTATGGTCACAATTAATTACTAGTTACCATAAAAAAAGTCACAATCACAAATCACAAATTTTATAAGTCACAATTTGTTAATTAATCACAAATTATCAAATTAGTTGGTCAAGCATTATTTCTTGGTTCAAAATAAAAAAAAAATTATAAGTTATAATTTATTTATTGGTTATAAATTATCGAATTAATAGATCAAACATTATAGGTTAAAATTTATATATCGATCATAAATTATCAAATTAATAGATCAGTTATTATTTTAATTTATCGATCATAAATTATCAATTAATAAGTCACATATTATTTTTCGATCACAAATTATCAAGTTAATTGATTATAACTTATTTATTGGTCACACAATTATCAAATTAATTGAAGATTTCTTTATTGGTCACGAATTAATAAATTAATTGTTCACAACTTATTAATCGATCAAAAATTACAATTAGTTGGTGACAATGACCCAATTAACTAGTTACAAATTTTCACTCCCATTCCATCCCATCGCTAGCACTACCTTACCACTACTATCAACACCACCTAACCACCACCACCACCACCACTTTCACCTCTAGTGTATTTCCAACCACACCACCACCACCACCACCACACTGCACTACACATCCAAGGATTTACTACCACCGTCCCAACACCACCACCACACCAAGACAAGCACTAGCTGAATTGTCGCACAATCGCAACACACATAGATTACCACTGCACTCCACAATACGTACAGATCACCACTGCCATTACCACAGACAGCACCATCAACACCACCACCACCCCTAAAACCACCTCCATGCTCAAAGCCGCTCTGCAGCAGAAATGACGTCGCACACAATAGCTCTTACGCCACGTACATCAGTGATAAAGGCTGCACGTAGAAGATCTAAAATTAGTACTATTGTAGTTAGGCCCGGTTCTGGCCCAAGGCCACTGAGGCAATGGCCTTGGGCCTCAAGATATAAGTGGGCCTCTTTTTTTAAAGGAAGTGGCATTGGACTTCAAGGTATAAGTTGGCCTCAATTTTTTTGAAAGTTCAAGATAAGTATTCTTATGAAATATATAAATTACACATGGTACTAATATAAATTTCAATTTCAATTTTACTACCCAACTTTTTTTATTCTGAAAGTACATTTAGTTTTTAAGGGAAAATAAATAATTTTTAATAAAGAAAAATAACATAAATTAGCTTGATTATTGGAACATTTCAAGACTAATTAACATGCAGTTTAATGAATTAAGAAATTTAGGAATTTCAAGAAAATTAATTAGTATAATAAAATATTTTTTTTGTGTTAGTTTATATAATACGTATTATATATTATATATAAAATTTTTTGTAGTATATCATAAAATATTTTAATTTAATGGGTAAATATGATTTTTCCTTATGAACATGAAATTGATTGTCGAACGAATCAAATGGTGAGTGAGTACCATAAGCCTAATGTTTCTCATCATTAAAATTTTTTTAATTCGACCACGTTCAATGTTGATAGCTTGTAAAAAAATTATGTGTAAGAATCTCATGATAATTTTTCGTCTAAGACCTCAAAACTTTCAGGGTCGGCCCTGATTGTAGTGGCGCTCTTCATTGTGGTGTAGCATTGGAGGAGAGAGAATCGTGTAAAGTTAAAAAATACGTGTGAGTCTAAATTCTACTTTTATGAATTGTTTTTATTTACTTGGTTAGACGTGATTTTTTTCCCTTGAATATTTAGGCCTAAATAAAGAAATTTTCTACTTTCCAGGCCTAAAGTCTAATCTAGAACTAACAAGAAGCCCATAAGAATATGCAATTCTCATTTTTAGCCCACCAATGTATATACTTGTTTCTATCTAGGGATGGTAACGGGTCGTGTATGAGATATGTTGGTCATTCTCATCCCTCGTCCTATTGGGTATTTTTGTTACCTTGTCTCACCCACATACTATATTAAAGTGAGATGGGGTAGGTCTCATATCCTATTTATCGCCTCGTTTATTTTATTTATTTATTTTCTTTTTTTGCTTTTATATTTTTATATCTTTAGTTAATGAATATTATTACTTTTTTTTTTTTCCAAATTGTTAAGAACAACTCATGTTCTCTTTAAAAATGATGATAAATATTTTAATTTTGATTGATAAAATTTGAAATTTACTTTAAACCAGATGGGTAGCGAGACGGGGACCATATTTTTCGTACCCGTTCAGTACCCGCTTTGGGACAACGACCTCCGTCTTGCTCCCACACCATTCACCCGATTACGCGGGTAATCCTCGCCCCCATTCAGGACGATGCCCCACAAGTATGGTATTAAACAAGTTTTTTTTTACCTCCTCATTTCTATCTTTTCTTTCACTGCCATCCGGTGTGGGATAAAAGAGAATATTTATTCCCTTGTTTATGCTATTAATGGTTTGTCACTTTGGCCAAGATTTAGGTATAAAATGGAAAATCACATTGGATTTAATTTTTTAATGTAAAAATAATGTATTGTTGCAATAGTAAATATCGTTACTTGAAGAAATGTTAAGAAAAAAGACCTAAAGTTCAAAGCAAATCGTTAATTTCTTAAATTTTATTCCAATGTACCTTATTTTTCTTGTTTAATTTTATTTTCACAACCCAGTATAATGCTATAAATTTAACATATTTATTCATATTTTTGTGGTATATTTATTACGTTTGGTTCAATGAGGAAAGAAAGACCTTTTCAGTTTTTGCCATTGACCCGCTATCTTCTCTCTTAGCTATGTGGAATATAGTTTTACCTTGGAAATAAAGAATGATGATCAGTATTCAAGATGATCAAAATTCAGATTCATAGGCTATTCACGCTTCAAGGGTAATTATACAATCATTTTTATGTGATGAAAATGATTTTTATATCGCGGATATTATATTGTAAAAATCTTGGATCAAGTATTGTTGAAGTAAAATATTTTTATCCTCCAGTTTTTACTTATTTTCCAACACTTTCACCATTTAAAAATATCTATGGGTTTGTTTTTCACACTGTCGTGCGGAAAGCTTTTATCAATGGAGCTTTTAAGTGGAGAACTCTTTCAAAAATATTAAAAGTTGATGATTGTTTGATTGACAATAAAAACGTGTTGGGAATATTTAACAATAAAACTGTATGGCCCAGGATACACCCCTCCAATAGGGGGCGCCCTGGTTTGACCCGAAATTTAATCTCGGGCCAAGTAGCATAATTCAATATTTAATTGCATGCATGACATCATAATTAGAAAATAACTTTTGATTTATTAACAGACATCATGATTATTTACATAAATATTATCTCTCTATTATATGAAATTTATAAAATTAAATATTTCAATTAAATTTTTATGGCAATTTTTTATACTATAAATCGTATTATTTAAAATTTAAATGATTATGACATTAAATGCGACACATTAATATATAAATATATCATAAAATATGAAATATGTTACTCTTAAGATAAACTAAAGGCCACCCGTGCACTAATTAAACTACGCGGCAGATAATTTGGGGGGCCTCACTCCTTACACAGAGGTGCGGACGACCCTGTTGTATATAGACGACCCCTTTTGGGTAGACCCCCATGTAGGAACCGATCCTGATGAGATGGTTGCAAGATCTTTAATAGATCTTGAATGATTGACAAGATAACATATTGTTATCACGGCTTCGCACACCTACACAGTCAAATCCAAACTGCCAAGCTAGGACTTATGGATATGAAAGTGGCTCTAGTATTTAAGGCCTTGATTGATTGACGTATGCGACAAGAACGCTCAATTAGCTTGATGAGGCCACGTGTCCTATCATCCGACGGGCCTTGTTTATATTGTCCAAGTATAAAAGCTCACACTTAGTACTATTCAAAGGTAATGAAAGTTTAGACTCTCAAATCTATATTCTTGCTATATACGTTTTTCATCATATATTCCCAAGCCAATCCCATTTTTATTGATAGGAGACTCACGTTCAAAGCTCTCCTACATCTCATATTATTTTCCCAACTGATTTGACGGTCGGAGTGCGCACGGCTAACTCCATTTTCCCCGGAGAAGGTCACGTGTGACTAACGGTTTGTCTAAGTGTGTAGGAATCCTGCTTGCTTGGATGTGAGAGGCCTTGGGATTTGTTGGCCACATCATGTGTACATTTTTTTGGGTGAACAGATTGGTGTTGTATCAAGATTGGCCAGTAGAAAAGACTCAGAGTTGCTCGAATACCTCTCTAGGCTCTCCACAGCCAAAGTAGAAGAGGTGATGTGGGTGGAAGGAACCTCACAATCGATGCAACATATTATAGGGAGAGATTCTAAGAACGCCCAGAGGAATTATGCGAGAGAAGCAAATGATCCTCCGATGACGAGCTACTTGATCAATAACACTGGTCGCGGATCCAGGAACACCTACCAATAACTTTCTCCCCGACGACACTGTGGGAGTTCATTACCCACACTGTGACACACTGGTGGTACGAGCCGTCATAGCCATGAATGGATTGAGATGGATGTCAGTGGATAATGGGAGTTCCGTTAATATCTGTTCGGAACCACCTTTGACAAAATGATGGTGGACCACGAACTCGCCCCCATATATGGATTTACTGGTGATAGCATTGTCCCCAGAGAAAGGATCATATTGGTAGTGGAAATGGGGAAGCCCTCATTTAAGGCTCATCACTTTATGGAGTTCCTCATTATGTGTGATGAGCTCATGCGTTCTGATTGTTCATCAAATTCAATTATGGAGAGCCCATAAATTAACTTATGTGTGACGAGCTCATGCGTTTTGATTGTTCATCAAATTCAATTATGACGAGCCCATAAATTTTATCGAATTCAATTATGGCGAGCCCATAAATTAACTTATGTGTGACAAGCTCATGTGTTCTGATTGTTTATCAAATTCAATTATGGTGAGCCCATAAATTAACTTATGTGTGACGAGCTCTTGCATTATGGTTGTTTATTAGAGTAACAATATGGCAAGCCCATAAACCTTAATCAGATTGAAAATTGGAATAGTTCATTCACAATCAAATCAAATTCATTACAAGGAAGGGGGGAGCCTAATCTAAGAAGCAACATCGTCATCCTATAGAGGCTCTTCAGAAGCATCTACTTCTTCCACTGAGTCTTCGACTTCATTGGCAGGAGTATACGGCTCGACAGATAAGAACTCTTCCTTAGAGCTGCCAGATCCAGTTGAGGATGCAGCTCGGTAAGCCTCGCTAACACTTCTTTGTACGCGACTCCCCGCCAGTATATATTGAGGCCATTATACTCAACTGTCTCATGGAAACGGGCAACATACTAGTTCACTACTGCCGTCCCTCCACTTAACTGCTGCTTCAAATCATCTACCTCAGTAGTCAGCTCTTCGACTTTAGCTTTCAGCTTTCCCTTATCCTTATTGGCCACCTCCAAGGCTGACGAAGCAATTTTCTGCAAATTATCAGAGTTCTCCACTTGCTTCGTCAGAGCATTGACTTTGACTTTGTAGAGATGGACTTTCTTCTTTAATTCATCATTTTCTTTAGCAATTGCATCCACTCTCGACTCTGCCTCGGCCTGCTTCATCTCGGAGGCCTCCCCATGGATTCATTGGTCGAAGACGCCTCAGTCTTGGCCCTATTCAGGACTACCTCGGCCTCTTATACATTGGTGAGGTATTCCTTAATGATGCCATGTAGCCCCCTCAGTTCAATTTGAACATTTAGAAAGAATCCTTGAGAGTGAGCCTGCAGGGCGAGACCCGCCTCCACCATCCCCACCGTGTCACAGGTGCATATGAAGAATACTTATCCGTCCAATATTTGTTGTGGACCTTCGTGACCCCTTGGACCTCGATGGGGAGTATCTCCATCACGGTGGAAGCAATCTTATCATACTTTCGCCCATGAAGTTTTGGGCCATTCCCTCAGAAGGGGCACTTCTCACCTCCTTGCCCCGCTCTTCCTCACCAATTTAGCCCATTTCTTATCCACATCTTCAACCTCTACAATCTTTATACGGGACATGGGTTCGACATGGATGGGTTGGCGAAGTGATTCCCCAATAGTGATTTGGCGTTTAGGGGGGTGGGTCAAGCCCGTGTTCTTCGATAACACCAGTTTCTTCTTAGGGGGCCTCTCCAAGAGAGTCTTCCCTTCCTTGCCTTTCTCATTCTCTCCATTTTCCTTTCCCCCCTTCTTCTCCGGAGAGGGTGGTGGATTCATCTTGGAGAGATGGGCTAGCTCATCCCGCCGGTTCTTATAAGTGGACGACCCCACACTCAGATGTTTCTTTTTCTAGGCTTTTCCCATGCTCCTTAGCTGGAACAGGTTGAGCCTCACATACTCCTTGTCGTGTTGCCCTACAAGCAAAGGAACATTTAGAAAAATTATGGAAGGAAGTGGTTGATAAAAAAAGAAGCAAACTATCCCGTTTTACCTTTTGTAGCCATCAGTTGGTGTGTAACGAAGAGATTTCGCTTGCCGATGACGTTCTTGAAGCACCTCTTCTCCACAAATAGCTCGTATAATACCTGGATGATAGCCCACTCAGATGGCTCGAGCTCAAACTGGTAAACTGCAGCTGTACAAAGTTCACGTTAGATAAAAAATCAGAGGAGGCTACTACATTAAACAAATAACACATTGAAAGAAGGCTCGACTCACTATACCCGTGATACTGGGTCGGTACGATAATTCCTGGGACCACATCTCCTTCCATTGTTTGCCAGTGACCCCTAACTCGAAATCAGGATGACTTCCAATTCTTGATGGAGTTTAAGATCCCTCAAATGAAAGGAGAGTGTGGGCCTCAAGGGTTCATGCGGTACCACCCCTTACAATCACTCCCCCTACTAGAGGCTCGAGGCTGAATTAGGGTTTGGAAAACATGTAGGGGCATATCCTCTCCAAAAGTAACCTCCTTCCAAAGAAGAAAGGTCCCGGCTAACTGGCTCCATGCATTTGGCACTAATTGGGTGGGGGCTAGGTTATAGTGCCTAAGGATATACCTAAATAATGGATGCAGATGCAGTTTCATCCCCCCACCCAAGATCACCTCACTCACCGCTACACGCCCTTCCTTGGGGAAACATGCTATTTCTTTAGGGGTCGGCACCAACATCTCAATATTGTCTAGAATCATAAACCTATCCTGGAAGCCCTCGAGCTCACTTACCTTTATGTTGGTTGGCCACAAGGAGGTCCCCATCTAATGCTATAGTCTATAGGGCCATCTGGCATCATCCATGCACTATGAGGACCTCCATTGCCTCCATGATCCGTTCAATAGGAATCACTGGAGGTATGCCTGGCTCAACACAAATCAACGCCATATTTACCCTAGAAGACCCCTCAGTCACATTACTTTTTTATGAAGAAGTCATCTAATTCAACAGATGAAAGAAATGCCTCGATAATAATAGATACTTACACAAACTCTAAGACCCAAGATCCAGAACACTTTGAAATGAGAGAGAACGGAGTTGATCGCGAGAAACAGCAAGAAAATACTTAGGTAAATGGGAATATTCTCAACAATCAAGATTCAAAACTTTTGCAAGGTGAAAAAAATAGGAAGAAGTAGGTTTTCAACCTATATAGTGAACAAACCCTCACCGTTAGATCTTCCTCTACTTTAATCTGGATCATCCACCTGTAGTCCCATCCGTCACGTTAATACCAAAGGCCGCTTGCTAAAAAATCAAACCAAGGGCCCGAATGAAGTCATGTTGAACACGAATTGTGAACTCGCGTAGGCCTTGCCAATGTGAAATATCATCATCATTGTGCATTAAATGCATGCGTAGCTCGAGCCTAGGAAATTGCCACACCACCCAACTATTTTTATTGGGAATTAACGCGCTCTTCAAATCATTAGAGCACACCACCTTGCAGGCTTCAGCTCGGCATATGCTTAAAAGGCCCCACCTATCACATTTTAGCCTTATCACACAAGCTTTAGCTCCTAAAAGGGCTTGACATATGCTTCGAGAGCCTCGCCTAGCACCTTTCAGCCTTATCATAGGCTTCAGCTACTAAAGGGGCTCGACATATGCTTCGAGAGCCTCGCAGAGTACCTTTCAGCCGTGTCACAGGTTTCAGCTCCTAAAGGGGCTCGACATATGGTTCTAGAGCCTTACCTAGCATCTTCAAGCCTTATCACAAGATTTAGCTATCAAATACTCGCCTTTTTATACTTCCAAAGCCTCGCTACGTGTCCCTTAGCCTCATCACAAGCTTCAACCAACGAAATCTTTTTATTTTTAAACTAGAAAGTCCACGCATTATATAAATAATCATACCTGGACTTCGAGGACTGTTATTACTCTTAAGATAAACTAAAGGCCTCACGTGGCACTAATTAAACTACGTGGCAAGTAATCTGGGGGGCCCCACGCCTTACACAGCGATGCAAATGACCCTGTTGTATACAGGTGAACCATTTTGGGTAGGCCCTATGTAGGAATCGATCTTGAAGAGGCGGTTACAAGATTTTTAACAGATCTTGTGGTGAATGATTGACAAGACAATTCACTGTCATCGCCGCCTGTGCACACCTATACGGTCGAATCCAAACTGTCAAGCTAGGACTTGTGGATACGAAAGTGGCTCTAGCATTTAATGCCTTGATTGATTGACGTATGCGACAAGAACAATCAATCAGCCTAATGAGGCCACATGCCCTATCATCTGACGAGCCTCGTTTATCTTGCCCAAATATAAAAATTCACACTTAGTACCTTTCAAGGGCAATGAAAGTTTAGACTCTCAGATCTATATTCTTACTACATACGTTTTTCATCATATATCCCAAGCCGACCCCCTTTTTATTGATTGGAGGTTCACGTTCAAAGCTCTCCCACATCCCAATTTATTTCCCTTACTGACTTGACCGTCGATGTGTGTGTGGCTAACTCCATTTCCCCCGGAGAAGGCCACGTGTGACTAACAGTTTGTCCAAGTATACATGAATCCAGTTTACGTGGACATGAGAAGTTTTGTGATCTATTGGCTACATCATAGGTAGATTTTTTGGGATCAACAAAATACCATAATTTCTTGTATAATCTTAAATTTCATTTCTAATATATATTATCGTACATTAACAAATAAGAACGAATAATAAGCAAAAATTAGATAAGAAATATATCATATTAACCATTAAAAAATCTTTAAATCATATACAAATTGATGTCTAGGAAAATTAGATATACTTGGGTTGTTACTATAAATTATTAAGCGTAATTAACGCAGATTTCTGCTTCTCATAAAACCTGAATTTAGAACTTTTTAGAAAAGTTTCAAATTAAAGTTTCTCTTATACGTCTTTAAAAAGTCGAATATATTTTTTTCAATAAGCACTTTTTAGTAGCCACCAAACAGCTGTATCGTTCTAGATTACCTTTGACATTCTTAAATTACTTTTGGGCTCTCAAAAAATCCTACCAAAGACACAAAATCTTCTATTTTTGGAAGCTAATAATGCTAGTATAGTTAGTTTTAGAATATTTATACAATTCAGTAATTGCGAACTTAGAATAAAACAAGTACTATATTGTTAGTTTCCCATATCCATATGGAATAAAGTTTTACCTTCAGATAATGCTCTAGAAAAAATAACACCGTTATTGTCGTATGAATAGTAACACCTCAATTAGCATAAATAAGAATACATTTCGCATAGGAGTGGGGATAGTCCGGTTTTAAAGATAATCAAACCGATTGTCGACGTATATTTTAAATATGAAATAATTGGTTCCCTCTCTAAGCATAGAACCGAATCACAACCAATCCGTTCGATTCCAATGCAATTATGTTCATTGTTTAATATTTATCATTAAACAATTTATATTGATACCAATACTTTGCATTTTTAAGTTTAACTAAACACGACAATTTATACCTAATGTTTAACTATTGGCTTGAATGAGTTCTTTAAAAAACGTGTTCCAATATTACTTCTATTTCTTTATACTTTGAGGGGCCAGTTAACTTGGAAAAGACGAAAGGAATCAAATCCTCTAATTACTCTAAAATTACATCTATGAAATTTAATGGATCATTTTATCTGATTTTATAAATAAAACCTTGTTAAATTGAACGAGTATGATGTACTTCGGTGAAATTCATAAGAAAATATATAATGATTGGTGCATTGACTTGCCATTTTTAAAAATAAAAAATAAAAATTTTGAGTTAAATAGAGTTTTTTATTCTGAATATTAGAATCGAATCGACTTGAACCGATCCGATTCTCAATTTTAATACCCAGAATTAATTAGAACTTTGATTAGAACCAAGCCAAATCAATCGGTCCAGACTCCCTATCCAGGTCCGATTCTATTACGGTACAATGATTTCGATAACTTTTGCCATCCTAATATTACATAAATTTCTCTTCAAATATCTTATACATCTATAAATTTATGTATAGTTAAGTTTGTTGATATTTCACTAGTAAAAGGAAAAATGAAGTTCGATTATTGCGATGTGAAGGTCCATCAATGTGGCTGCTAACGCATTATTGGTGTGTTGTCCATATTCAAATTTGTCTACATTTTGTCAATAATATGAACAAAAGTAGCACTATTACCATCCAAGAAAGTATTAACAATGAAATGAAAATAAGTAAGAAAAATTGTGGCGGATGACACCGAACCTTTAATCAAACTACACAGAATAACTCTTTTTCTCATTTCACTAAATACGATATATTGCATTTTCGAATTATATAAAATTCATAAAATAATAATAACTTAATTCTCTGAAATTACATAATCTGGACTTGTCAATTTGTCTTATCTCTTTTGATTATTGATTAATTAGATCTAAGCTAAAATGTTCATTTCACTTTTCAATCTCACTTAATAACATTTACTTTGTGATTTAATCGCAGAATCGATTGGGCTATCACCAAATACTGAACTCAAATAAGGATTAAGACGAACAAACAGGCTCGGTGACAGGAGCCTGTTCCAGAGAATTAAAAGATTGGCAATGTTTGTGTTATTTTTTTAATTTCCAGTGAGAATTCGCCAAGTGTCTGTCTGTTTAAAAATTTGTCGTCGAACTGGTTTATTTATCAGAACTGCTCAAATAAAGGTGCTTTCAACAGAAAAACTTAAGTGGAATTATTTACCTATTGAATTGGGTGACAGGTTTCAGTGCTCTTAATGTAAAGAAGTGACCATAGTAATTGATTTCACCTATTGATTAACTAAGAATTTCAAGGTCACAAATAGCAAGCATTACTCCAAGGTAGATTTAGTTAATTCATAAGATGATCATGACAGCATTCACTGACGGACATAGGGGGTCCTAGGGTCACGTAACCTCCCAACTTTTGATTACATATATATATATATATATATAAAGTCATGTTTGATATCAATTGAAATCAAAATTAATAATTAATTTTATTAATATATTTGATGAGATCCACAATTTTTAACTTTTATCAAAATCTACTAAAAATTTAATTTTAATCTCAACCAAACAAGTGCAAAGTCACAATAAATTTAAGCTCTCTCTCTCTCTCTCTCTCTCTCTCTCTCTCTCTCTCTCTCTCTCTCCATTTTACAAAAACCTTAACCCTTACAATTTTTTAAAAATTACCTATAATTTCTCTCCAAATTATAACGTCTACTACAAATCTTCACTTCCCAATCAAATTATCTGCTAATTAGAACCTACATTTGCATTTTCCCTTATCAAATTACATTTATAGAATGTGTCTGAAATGATTATATCCAATGGTGTTTATTTGATTGATTATTAATATTGAATATTGGTTATATATTTTTTCTTGTGATTATTTGAACTGATTGTTTTAATTGTTTGTTTGTATTAAATACATTATGGATTTTGTAAATGTAGATATGCATTTTCTTGTAAATGAGTAAAATATTACTAAAATGTGTGTTCGAAATCAAATGAATGGAAATGATGAGCAAAAAATTAATGAATGAGTGTTTTTTAAAAGTAAATCTATATTTCTTTAGGTCAAATATGAATCATTTAAAATTCAAGAACAAAGTTTCGATCTCTACAAGATTTGATTGTGCCCTCAACTCAAAATGTTTATGTCCGCCCTGCCGGCATTTAATTTCTTTGCATGCTAGCATATATGTAGAATAATCTATACATACTGGTCATGTCCAATACATAATCAAGATTAATTGCATACAACAATTGGTAAAATAAATGACTTTACGATCCTAAGTGTCAACATTTTGTGGAAGTATTATATTTGCATGTGCTTATGTGTGCAAGTATCTAATTAATATTTATCTAACGAGAAAAAGAATAATATTACTTGTAGTTATATAATGATTTACCTATGGATAGGGTATCAAAAATAAAGGAAAATTTGTTTTATTATTATTTTTTATTGAAGAAATTCTAATTCAATCCTCTCTCACCACGTCATACATATGTAAAACATTTTTTTGCAAACAATTATGTTCTTGTAACACAATCGAAAAAAAAATAAAAAAAAATGTCAATAGTTATGGTCATGTCATATCCTTATTGAACTATATCCAACATTGATGACTTGGATACAATTATGGATGGCAAAAAAGTTCGTCGGCTCGGGTGGCTTGGGCTCGGCTCAGCTCGAAAAAAGCCCGAGCCAAGGATTGGCCCGAGCCCCAATTTGGGGCATCGGCTCGAGCTCGACCCAACCCGGCCAGTGTTACGGGCCGTTTAGGCCCATACGAGCCAGCCCATGTAAAAAAAAAAATTCAAAAAAAAAATAAATTCAAAAATAGCTGCATGTTCAACACGTAGCTAAAAATATATGCTTCCAATGTAGGCTTGTCAAAGCTGTTTGCGTTGCAGGCAGTTGTCTAGTCAAAATAAAAATAACTTTAAAAAGATTTTAAAATTTTGAATTTGAAATTTAAATATAGTTAAAACGGATATTTTTTTTTGCTATAAATACGAGAAAAAATTGTACAACTTCAATTTACTTCAATATACCTCTAATTTGTTTACTCAACATTCAGTATTCTAGTCTCAAATTTCTTTACTCCATTTTCTTTACTTCAATCTTCAATTTAGACATTTAGTTGTGTTATTGTTTCAATTTCAATATCTAATTTCTTTATTCAATCTTATTCAATTTCTTTTACTTTAATATTCTATATTCTTTATTATAATACCTACAAATGGATTTTACTAGTGATGAGATTAATCAGTTTAGAGGTAGTTCGAGTACTCCATCCGGCTATGATGCATCTCAAAATGTTTCAATTAATTAGGAAGATATCGAAGAGGAGGAAATACTTGAGGTTAAAAGGTCGAAAAAAGAATTTTCGGATTGTTGGCAACATATGACACGTAAAAAATTTGGGGTTCAAAATGGAGTTGATATTTAGAAAGC
>CAIGRP010073003.1:0-12428 GCA_903798385.1 Fraxinus cuspidata | reverse complement strand
ACTCGAGCTTCTAGGAAATATCATCAAGATTACTTGGTCAAATGGAGCGGATGCAGCAGTGAAGAGAATACTTGGGAAAAAGAAAAAGACCTTAGAGCCTTCAAACTATTAGTTGAAGCATATCATTCATCATGGCTCCGAGGACGGCGCCAAAACAAATGGGGGAGAATGTCAAGGATTGCAGCTTAACTTAAGCCCCTTGACCCAATCGCAGCCCCAGTTTGCCCAACTTCGGCCGCACATTTTAAATATTTTAATTCAATTGTAAAATAGATGTGATATTGGAAAAGTTTAGTTTGATTCTTCGTCATTTAAACGCTTATTCCGTCACTTAGGTTTTTGTTCCTAATGTTATTATAGGGGGTATTAGTCTTCCAAACATTTTTCAACATTTCTAGTGTTAGCCCCCTGCACTAGCCATTGTAATTTTCAACTTTCATCAATTGTAATTTCTAGCTTTCAAGCAATCAATGATCAAGTTATTTCCAATGCATTTCAATTTTACGTTGCAAGCTTTCTACAAATTGTAATCAAATTTTCTTTCGTCCCGAAACGACCGAGAGAAGGAGGAAGGTAGTCTAGCGGAGCAGACTTACTCGAGCTTCTAGGAAATATCATCAAGATTACTTGGTCAAATGGAGCGGATGCAGCAGTGAAGAGAATACTTGGGAAAAAGAAAAAAACCTTAGAGCCTTCAAACTATTAGTTGAAGCATATCATTCATCATGGCTTCGAGGACGGCGCCAAAACAAATGGGGGAGAATGTCAAGGATTGCAGCTTAACTTAAGCCCCTTGACCCAATCGCAGCCGCAGTTTGCTCAACTTCGGCCGCACATTTTAAATATTTTAATTCAATTGTAAAATAGATGTGATATTGGAAAAGTTTAATTTGATTCTTCGTCATTTAAACGCTTATTCCGTCACTTAGGTTTTTGTTCCTAATGCTATTATAGGGGGTATTAGTCTTTCAAACATTTTTCAACATTTCTAGTGTTAGCCCCCTGCACTAGCCATTGTAATTTTCCACTTTCATCAATTGTAATTTCTAGCTTTCAAGCAATCAATGATCAAGTTATTTCCAATGCATTTCAATTTTACGTTGCAAGCTTTCTACAAATTGTAATCAAATTTTCTTTCTTCCCGAAACGACCGAGAGAAGGAGGAAGGTAGTCTAGCGGAGCAGACTTGGAGCAGACTACTGCTGCACGGTATCTCTTTCTGTGTCAAGAAGAAAGGCTCCCCGTGAAACCTGGTAAAGAGACTAGTAAGTACTGCAATCAAAATTCAAAATATATCTGGACTTAATGACTAAAAGACACAAAGCATATTGTATCGAAACAAATCTATCGTCTCTTCTAAAAACTAAAATTTTCACTTTGCCAGCAAAATGTAGTAATCTTTCACCAAATAACGAAGCAGACGAGTGCAACCGCCACCTCCTCAAGCCATTAATTCTGAATCTCTTCTGATCAGACTGTTTCTCCTGGTTTTCATGCTTCCTTTAAATATACACAAGAATATATATTATACTAAAACAAAATTCTACTTCTTTACTGGCCAAATAGAACCTGAACACAGAAAAATAAATGGTAAAACACTTGAAAATTTTCGACTGTCAGCGTTGTGACACCCACAGATACTGTGAACAAACAGATATTATATAACCTTGATGAGGATATATTCAAAACTGATTTACTTGACTGGGTATCAATCTTTGGGTTCATCTTAAAATGTCAACATTATTAAAAAAAAAAAAAGTAGCACATATCCTTATTTGATGCCTATTATATTCATATTTAGCTTCCTGCCGAGATGGTGGTTCGTTTGAGAACACGGATCTTGAATTCTGATAGCTCCTTTAAGCTTAAGACAAGTGTTATTGTTGACCTTATCAATATGGGAAGATTTGGTATAGGAGAGAGATCATATGATAAAACCATTAATGTACTTTGTTAGTATATTGTGCTGAAGTTTCATCTTAGAATGTAACATTATTAAGCCCCCGTTTGACAAAGTTTTTTTGAAATTATAAGCTGGAAATACTGATTCCATATGTTACACCATTGTGATATCTGCCACTTGTTTTCAGATTTTGACAGCAGATCGTATATTACACTCACATTAACCTTTCATTGGTTTGTAAGTTGTCATCAAATTTTCTTAGCTGATGAGTATGCAAAAAATATACATTGGCTGATACTACTGGTCCAAAAAATTATCCTTTTGCCCACTCCTTACTTTAAAATTTGTTGTTTACGCCAAAGACTGGTCACTTCTGGTAACTTATTCAGTAGCAGCTTGATGTTACATCATTTCAATTTAATTTCAACTGCGTGCAATAAACCGAGTATCACCACCACTTGGTATCACAATGAACACCTCGTTTGGAACTCATAGCAAAAGATGATTGATACACTATATAAAAGTTTTTATCTATAAGTTGATTACAGGATCATTTACGTTCATTTGAGGCAGCAGTGGATTCGATTTCTAGGGCTCTGCCTTCTTCCATTCTTGACTCGTCACCAACTGCTGGCGGCTGGACATTCGAAGGAGACTCTTTATGTTCAACTTGGCTTGAGCCATTGACAGCTTTCCTCTGAGCCGTGTTCTTCTTTGCTTTTTCAGCCCATCCAGTAAGCTTCACTTGTATATGATCCTCGAATATAGCCCTGTTGAATGAACTTCCCATCTACCATGGGAAAACTAGAAAGTAAATATAGGAAATTTATATTCTTAGTGGATTCTTAGTGGAAACAGAAAGTGAACTTACCTGTGCAACAATTGCATATAATGGCAAGGTAATGCAACTGCAAAGGAGCTGCGCAAGTACCCTACGCAAGAACAATGTAATGCACATAATTGTGCGACTGCACGTGCGTAAGTGAATATGAGTTTAGCTCGTTTAGAGTGGAGATAAATGTACCCTATGACGAGTCCGGTGATAACATAACCAACTTCTCCCATGATGCACGAATCAAATTTAAATATAACCTGCCATTTTC
Source organism: Fraxinus cuspidata (assembly GCA_903798385.1). NCBI lineage: Eukaryota > Viridiplantae > Streptophyta > Magnoliopsida > Lamiales > Oleaceae > Fraxinus > Fraxinus cuspidata. The sequence continues at coordinate 9,422 of CAIGRP010073003.1, read as the reverse complement.
ATCAGTGCATCGGTATTTCTTCAATAAAATAAAGGAAGAAAATGATTTATTGACGTAAATCAGAAGATTTTGTTTACCAACATCCAGAAGAACACTGCAATCTCAAATGAATTCTGGAACAGAATTATATGAAGCAAAACAAGGACAAGGCGTGGTTTGTGGAACCAGAAATGATCATCAGAAGGCCTAACTACCAAGTCCCCTGTAATAGCTGTATGTCTCTGCCCAACCTCTTCTGCCAATTGGGCAATAATATGCTCAAGTTTGGCGCCCACAATGAGCAAAAGCTGCAAAATAAATTAAGTAATTATTCCTTTCCATTTCCTTTCATAGAATTTTGATGTAACGTGACAGATTAAGTTTGTAGGGTTCCTTACAATCAAGGGAATGAATGCTATCCAAAAATATGCATGCCAACCTGCACAAACATAAGATAGAATGTGAAACTGAATGCATTCTTGCCAAAACACAGGAAAGGAACGAATGAAAGGAACCTATGGGTGGGACGTTCTCATTACTCAATAGGGTAAGAAAACACGGTTTGTTTGGGATTTCTTTGCTTTCTGTAGAAGAGCTTCTTGATGAAGCCAACTTCCTCTAAAAGTTCTTCTAATAAGATAAAATACTTCCATGTCCAAAAGCAGCTTCTCAGTTTTAGAAACAACTTTTGACCAAATGGGTCCTAATACACTTGAAACGACATCTGATCCTCACCCTTGACATTCAGCAACAAGAAAACAACCACAAATATCCATAGATACCAACTGCAAATCACAAATATTTCTCAAGTCAGTAATCTCTTTTAGGTATTTAATAATTTAATTCCATAAGTACTTTGAAAGTGTAATTAGCAATGAAATTATTGTAAACTGACCGGATTCCAACAACTCTCTTAAAATCAGTTTCGAGAGCACGCATCATGTACTTGTAAAAATTGAAGTTGGGATTGTCCCTACAATGAGTCTGACAAACGAAAATTCAGAAAAAAACAGTAAGTTCCATATGTAACGTGCTGGGACAGTAAGATATCATCATTACTTTAAGAAGTTTACCGCAATAAATCCACGTCGTAGAGTTTGATAATCTAACTCATTAACAGACCCATAAAATTGTTTGAAAAAGGAACGCTGTAATTCAAAGAGAGGTTTTAAGTGTAATCTGTCATGAACAAATTAATTTACTTCCATATGCTTCAGTTTTTGACTTACCACCCAACTTAACAAAGCTAAATCTTTACCAATTCCCTTAAACCTGCGCTTGATGAAATCGTGTCCTTGTACATGGGTTACTGTGCTTTGCTGCGCTGTAGGCACGACAAAAAGAAGAAATTCGATGCTTTAATCCCAACTTGAAACTTCGATAATAAATTTGAATAATATGAATTACCTTGTTTTGGATCATGTAGCTTTTTCTGAATAGAATCTTCCCATTGTTTCCATTGGCGTATCTGATGACAAGCAGAATCATTGGTGCAATGGTAAAATAGGTACAAACATTAATTATATTCTCAAAATGCATGGTAGTTACTTAGGTAGTCAGGGACCTTCAAGGTTCCGAACAGAACCGTTAGAGCAGAGCAAAGTACGTGCACGACAGCCAGCACGAAGATAAATTTATGTAGATCATGTGCTGCTTTATAAGATAACAGTGGCGCTTCACCCTTGAAAACTGAAGGAAAGAACAAGATAATTAATAGTCTTTCAGTAAGTCTTTAAGATTGAAAAAATTCAAGTACAGAGATTGAAGAAATTACCTTTTTCTCACAGTATCCCTGGCCATCTGGTGGTGGTGCCGCTGCAGCAAGGAGGCGCCGCCCTAAGACTAAGAAACTGCTTTGGAAATGATATGTGGATTTTTTAGATTTATCAGATTTGTTACAAGGAAGCCAGTCGTTGGTCAAGTGCTTGGCGATGCATATTTTAGTAATATCGTCTTGAAACACAGTCAGAAGCAGAGATATGAATCCGAACAGCATCAACTCTGCACTATTGATCATAAATCAATACATGTTTGTAAAAATTCTTTTAAACTAGTCATATTAATAGTATCTCGACTGACCTTCCTTTATTTTTTGTAAGGCTTCGAAGAGAAGACCCTGATTTTTCTTGCGCAAGAACTGCAAAGTATCAACATGATCATCATAATTTCACAGTTACCAGCAGGATAGGATAACAAAGAATAAATACATGAAAATAATGAAGAATTAAGACCTTTCCCGCATAATGGAGGAGTCTTTCAACAACTAAAGAGATGGCCACAATTACAATACAAACAAGTGCGACTGTCCAAGATGGCGTATACTCTAACGAACTTTCCTCACCGCCACCTCCTCCGGCCATCACTATTTGCCTTTTCTTCTCTACTTCCTCTTCAGTTTAATAGAGAAATAATATCTGATCATTGAAGGAAAATGGAGCTTAAATACACTTGAAATTTACTTTGACTGATCATCAATGAAATTTCTTGAATTTGAATGAAATTACAGTGTTGAATAGTATTTTGTTTTGATTAAGATGGTTTTATCAATTCATCAATGGGAATATTAAAGATTCACATTGTGAAATGGATGGTTAGCTGTAGGCAGGCAAGTGACACAAGTTGTAATGTTGACTGTTTGTTCCTATTGTACACAAAGAGACATGAGAATAACAAGAGGAGCTTCTGGGTTGGCCTAAGAGGAAGACCGTTACAAAGGAGTAAAAAGACTTGCTCGCCTCCATTCAAATTTAAATAAGCAAGATAAACAACAAATATGAAAGTTCGAAAAAATATTTCCCACGCTAATAGAATATTTAGACATAACTCTTTTTTTTTTTTTCAAAAAACACATTTTGTAATAGTGTTATGATGGAGAACGTGTAATTAAAAAATTATGAAAAAGTTTTGAATTTACGTGTAATATTATTTATTGAAAAATATGTGTTTGAAATGATGTCAAATCACTGTTCAAAAATATATTTTGATGAGAAAAGTAGGGCTCAAATAAGGGCTTAATATAATTACCCTATAAAGAATTCCGTGTAAATTTTATTTTTACGTGTGAAAAATCTAGTTGAGATTGGGCTGACCAAGGTTGGCCATATTCCCCCGGTTGGAAGCTCTATGGTAAATGTATTTTAAACGCTTTTTTTACTTGTAGGCTTGAGTTCAATTTAAAAATTTGAGCGTATTTTTACCTATCTTAGTTTAAATATAGGTATGTAAAACTTGGACTTGGAGGAAAAAATGGATTTTGAGTTTAATTAAAAATGATTCGAAGCAATTGAAAACTAGCTGAATCGCATGGGATTGGCAAGAAGTAATTAGAGTGCAATTGGTTAAAAGTCATAAGTTGCGGGAGTGAATTTCAATATTTGAAAAGTTTGGGAACTAATTTGCACACCTCCAAAACTTGAGAATGACCAATTTCGGAAGATTATTATTGAGCTTTGGGGCCCATATAGATGCTTTTGGAAGTTGCAGGATTCATGTTAAACCCTATGATATATTTTAATTTTTTTTTCTTCTCCCATAATATGTAACTAAACGATAAGTAGGACGAACGTTTGTAATCTACTTCTAAACATTTATTTTAATTATCATGTTTTGATATTTTGTTGATATATATATGTATTACTTTTACTTCTTTGTTCATGATTTTGAATTTCTTGATCATTAATTAATTGAATTGTGTTATGGTAACGAGCTGAGATGTGAGTTATTTATTTAGACCACGTAGTAAAAATCGAAATTTTGGTGGAAGGTAGAGATACACTTGGACTAGTTATGTGGTCCAAATTGAATTCTTTAGTAAATGAATGCTCTTGATTAAAACTTATCATAATTTATGTAGAGATATAATGAGTTAATTTAAGAGGGTAAATCAATTAATTTAGAAATTCGACCAAGTAAATACAATTATTTTTTGTCGAAATTCGATGATTGAGATTAAGGGGATAACTACGATGAATTCTAACACTTTTCATATTGCAACTAAAATCCAAAATCGTCTACTTGTGCAATTTTTATTATTTTCTTAGATTTATAGCATTTAGGATCATAATTAAAATACCTTTTAATTATTTTTACTCGAATAAAAGTTAGGCACAGTTAAACTAATAGTCCGGTAGATAGTACTAATGTAAATGCTAATTCGGGCTTTTTAGGTTCACTTTACTATTTATTTATTAACATCATACACTTGCGAATACAACTGTTATTGGGAATCATATCTGAACATTAAATTTGGTGCTCCTCGTAAGTTTAAATCATCGTCCTTGATGTAATGAATGGTGCTCGCTTGATAGATTTCCACGATAAGTGACATCTATAAACTTATAACTTATGACTTAGTTTCCTATTATCTCCAAGAAAACCCACTACACTTTGGGCTTGCTCTATTGAGGAAAATGGAGTTTAAAAGGACTTGAGATTTTAATGCCATTGACTTGATTGAGTTCCACATATGGATTGATCAAAGAAATAAGTGCAAGTATTTGATTGAGTTGACAAAGACTTGGTTAAATTTCTTGAATTTGAATGAATTTATAATGTTGAATAGTATTTAGATTCGATTTAGATAGTTTTACCAATTAATGAAATGGGTCACACTGTGTTGATAGCAAGCAAGAGTACAAGGTAGTAATTTCAATTCTGATTCTTCCAATTCTGCACAAAGAGACACGAGAAGGAGCTTCTTGGTTGGCCCATTGATAGTTACTTGACAAAAGTTTACGTGGTCGAACTCATTATTTAACTTCTTTATATCATATTTTTATCCTCAATCTTATATAATTAATTACCACATCTTCATTCCTTATGACGATCATAAAGTCTATTAGGAAGGAGAGAAAGTTTATTTACCCCTCGTATTTTTAAGCAAGCACGGTAAACAACAAATACAATAGTTCGACAAAATATTTTTCCCACGCTAACAAATATTTGGACAGAAACTGTCATTCCAATTAAAATGTGGTTCAATTAACAAAAACGGTGATGTAAATATAATTACTCTATATAAAAATTTCATATAATTTTTAATTTCACAGGTGACGAAAGATACATTTGGTCTCTTATTATCTCCAAGAAAAATCTTATACACTTCGGACTTGCCCAAGTGAGAGTTTCTCTGCATTTTGGAGTGCAAGGAAGATCTAGCCTATGTGCGAAACCATTTGTGATCGACTGGGCGAAACTTTCGGAATTCGTAAAAGATGCAATTTCATGCTATGGCTTCAAGAGGTAATAGTTAATTTTGTAGTTACATTCTATATTGTTTATGTTCAATTTCGATGAACTTTACCCATTTCTATTTGGACGAAGTTTGGTTTAACTGGTTTTTGACTTATTTTCAAACCATGCCATTTTTATCTTGAAATCAGTTTAAAAATAAATATTTATCTAAATGTTACAAAGTTTCGCACTATCAATATAGTGTAAGCCTCATTTTACTCTTTCTTCAAATTAAATAGGCCCGGGGAATTTTCTAGGTATTCTAATGAATATGAATTAGGGTCAAACAAATAAATTATTAAGCCCCTGTTTGGTAAGGATTAAAATCTAGATTTTAATCTAAATCAAAGTCAATAATTAATTTTAACTATATATTTTATGGTCTCACAACTTTTCAACCAAATATTTTATCAACTTCTATCAAAATCTATTAAAAATATGATTTTAAAATCCCCACCAAATAGAGACTAAATTGCAAAACTGAAAACTTTTGATTTGAAATAGTTGGTTTAGGTCTACATGAACCAACTAAGCTATATATACACCAATGTTGCTATCTTGGTTTACGCTCTTGTGAGTTGGCAGAATTTGGTGAATTGATTTTAACAACACATTTTTAATCAGTGGCCAACTTTTGACACATAAGAGGTGTAAACCAAAGTGTACAAGTGGTTTAATTCTTAATGATACGGCGAGTTTAAGTTTTTGACAAGACATATATTATTGATCATCGAAATACATGTGCACACGTGTGGCAAAGAAATATGAAATTGGCATGGGCCTAAACTATAGCAAAATTTCAATCGAGCAATTTTTTATTATTTTATTTTTTTGTAGTCCAAGGGGATTCGTGTGTCACGCCATTTTTATTTATTTTTTTAGTCAAGGGGGATTCGTGTGTCACGCCCCTTTACTAGTGAGACAGAGCTACTTGTTTGGGAAATTAGGAAAAGACCGCTTTTACATCTGAAATGTCAATTACACCCTTTTCCATTGACAAAATTTGTAAATGTATTGGTGGATGCACAACGTTTTAAGATAAATCTTGAAATTTTTCAAAAGAAGATTAATTTCATTACACAATTTTTTATGCAAATTTTGAAAGTTTCCAAAAAAAAAAAAAAAAGATTCATTTTACTATTGCTGGTAGTACAAACAAAGATTATTATCATCATTCCCCAAGGTATAATATTAAGTAACTACTAGTACTTAGCACTACAGTTTGGTTTTGATATCCAATAAATTTGGACGATGATGATAAAACGATGTCGAGAATTTTATCGATACTAAAGTGATGGCTCGATCTGGAAACTACTTCGAACACTTTAGGATGACCCATGACTTTCGCCCAAGTAGTGGTTATTGAGTTGGGGTTGTTGATTGGTGGCTTTGGATTACTATTGACCCATTTGAACTGGGCACATTTAGAGAGTAACGTGGCACATAATTGGAGTGACCTAATTCTGGGGGTTATATGCATTTGCATTAGCCGTGTTTCGCTTGAGTTTGAAAGTTGGCGTGTTTGTGAAAGTGGAAAGAAAACAATATAGAGGCAGCCGTTTTCTTCATCTTCTTCTTGGCCTAGAAGTTTATTGTTTTTCTCCATCTTAGTGGCTACAATCAAACCACCATTTTCATCTCCATACTTGAGTGGAAACCATAGTGGCAACCAAAGTATTGAATGTTGTGAGTCGAGCCTTGGTTCTTGTAGTGTTCGTTTGGCTGATATCTGAACCCATTTCAAAAATTTATTGAGGGATTTCCGCAACAACCAGTCAAGAGACAATGAGATCAACTGGTTGATTATCCAAATGAAAATATATCTCAAATTATTGAACAATGTATTTTGTTGACCTCATTGTCACATAGACCGATGTTGAGAATAAGTGTTTCTACATAGTATTACTCTTAGAAATGCAAACCCAGTCATTGATTAATGTGGAGTTGGAGCAACTAACGGTACCTATCATCAAACAAATAACACTAACATGTCCGTATCCCTCACTCTTCTTGATAGCCTTGTAAGTGAAAACCGTCAACAGGAACAAAGATCAATATACAAGAATTTGTCAACTTATTGCTTGATACGACACAAACACATTCAAGAATGAACCAAACTCTCAAGTTGATTATGGGAGGCTAATAGCAGGCTGGATTTCTCTTGCTTTGCCTTGATCCATTGCAAATTCTACATCTTCCATTTCTACCATCTCAACCGATCTCACAGGAGAATCTTGATGCACCAGTTAGTTAGAGCTGCCAGCGGCCCCATAAACTTTCACTCGATCCCTTGTTCTTCTTGGCCTTTGAGCCTGTTGAAGATATAGAATGATTATCGAGATTATTCACATGATATTTTTTCAGTTGTGTTGAATTATTTTTCTTAATAGCATCATAAAATATTTCCTTTTAGAGTTATTTGTAATTGTATAAATAAGGTCTTCTACTTTGTAATAGAGACATAAATTTATTATATACAATATTCTTCCAGAGCCCATCCTACCAAACCTGTTTGTATATTATGATTGGATATTGCTTTGTTGAATGAACTTCCCACCTTCATTAGTACCACCAGAAGCTAGTGAGAGAAAATCTTTTATTATCAAACTCAAACTCACGAAATTTTAGGAAATATTTTGCCTGCGTGAAAATTGCGTACAATGGTAGAGTACTGTGACTGCAAAGGAAATCATACCCCCACCGATAACACACATAGAGGGTTTGGGTTTTTTTTTTTTAACTTTTTTATTGAGGTGGGTCCCACGAAATTGCATACAGTGGTAGGGTACTGTAACTGAACTTTTTTATTGAGGTGGGACCCACTCCCATGTGAGAGGGTGTAGGGGTTAACATTAGAATATTTTTGAGAAACTGCTTAATATTCGCGTGAAATGTCATTCAAACCGCTGACCTCCCACACTTTTTAGGCATCTTTTCTGATTTAATTATTTTTTCAAATAACATATTAGATATATATCTACTATGATGCACCGACATAAATACGTATGTTCGACACACCACTTGTCGAGACATGCGATTTTTCAAAGAGTATTGACACAACATGTTGTCGAACATTAATTAAAATATTTAAACTTCTTCATTTAAATAGTATAATTTTAATTTTATATTATTTTTTCTTGTTGAAATCTTTCAAATATGAATATACATTTGTTATTTAATAATAACTTTGAGTTAAAAATATATAATATTTCTAATAAAGAAAAAAGAATGACCATGGTAGAGTGTCGGTATCTGACACGACTCCGACACGTGTTAGACAACGAAACGCTACTTTAATTAAAGTGTCCGTGCAACACAGTATGTCTAACACATCAGTGGCGCTGAAAAATTAAGTAAACTTTACTTAAAACATTCAAGTAGAAAAGAGATGCCTGTAGAATAATTAGTTACCAAGTAATCATAAAATAAGTAGGCACGTCTAATCTTATAAAGAGAATTGTTAAAGTAGAGAAAGTCATATGAGAAACGGCTAGTACAAATATGAAGATATGAAGATCGCACACTGCGTCAAGAGATCGTGACGGCACTTTCCCCTGATCGATCATATTCAATCACAACAACATTGATATAATTTCCAAAATCAGGCAATGAGGACGAAAATCATAATAAACGAAGAGAATGCTTGAAAGTGTTCATTGGCTTTTGAGCCCGCCTCAATTGGCTTCTTACTGGGAAGCCAAATGATTCATAAAGTTTTTGGAGATGAAAGTTTTTGTATTTCTGCTTTGAAACACATTCAGGAGTAGAGATACAAATCCCAACAGCTTCAATTTTGCATCAACAAGAGGTAGATTTATTTTCTTGTCGAATTAAGTGAAACTCNAGTTTTTGTATTTCTGCTTTGAAACACATTCAGGAGTAGAGATACAAATCCCAACAGCTTCAATTTTGCATCAACAAGAGGTAGATTTATTTTCTTGTCGAATTAAGTGAAACTCAGTTAAGTTAGACCTTCTTTCTTTTTTAGCAAGGCCTGATGTCAAGGATCACAGCTTTACGTAAGCCCCTTGACCCAATCGTAGCCGTAGTTTGCCCAACTTCGACCGCACATTTTAAATATTTTAATTCAATTGTAAAATAGATGTGATATTTGAAAAGTTTAGTGTGATTTTTCGTTATTTAAATGTCTACTCATGTCACTTAGGTTTTTATTCCGAATGCTTTATAGAGGGTATTAGTCTTTCAAACAT
>CAIGRP010073002.1:0-10490 GCA_903798385.1 Fraxinus cuspidata | reverse complement strand
AGAAAATGACCAAATGTATATATATATATACACACACGCTTTTAGGTTTAGAAAATGTAAAGTAAAAGGAAAAAAAAAGAACCAACGAGCTAAAGCTCGGCTCGTTTGTCAACGCCACGAGCTCGGCTCGTGCTCGTGCTCGTGCTCAATGGAATATTCTGCGATTTTCTATAAATACATGGACTTAGCGCAAATGGACAAGTTTATAGGGGGATTTTCTTCTATTAATCTTTAAAAAAAGGGTCATCAACCTTTAATTACACAGGAATATATCACAAATGGACATACAATAGTCTTTATTTAAGCATTCATTAAATTGTTACGTTACCCTCCAGTTTCCTATCAAATTTAGTGAAGTTAATTTGCATTTCCCGACCTATGTCAGTGCTTCAAATAATGTTTTCATGAGGGCCAACGAGAATGTGACAGAGATCTTGATTTTTTTCCCATAGAAAACGGTTATGTAACTATGACAAAAGGTTGATAAACACTTTTTAAAGGAGAAGATTATTCTCTTTACCCAATCACGATCATCTAATAAGAACAATGATAAATCATTTTGCCCCTCATTTTGTTTAGTGGTTTAGGGCAACTCTCTTTCAATGGAGTAGTGGAGATTCGAATTTCTCCGGCGATAAGGTACTACAAAAGGAAGTTGATCATGCTTTACCAATAAGCCTAAATTGGACGACTTTGTTGTTCTGATGGAGAGAAAAATCTATGATTAATTTTTCGAAAAATTTCCAAATGAACAATTTCAATGTCAATGACACCAAATGGGCATTAAATAAATAGAATTGGTATAATGTTGGAATAAAATGAAATAGAGCCACTCTAAAGCTTCCTATGAAATGAGATATAGAAAGGAGTCACTACGAGGAGGTTGAAAACCAACTTGCTATTTTAAAATAAAATTGGGGACCAACTCTGCAATTTTTCAAACATTTGACATAAAATATTAGTATTTATAAGTTAGGACATGTTTGATCCCCATTTTTGGTCTAGAATGTATTTTGAAATAGTAGTTTGATGAAGAATGTGTGGTTAAAAATGAATGAAAAGTTCTTGAATTGCGTGTAATATTTTTTTATTAAAAAATGTGTGATTGAAAATAAGAAAAAAAAATGTATTTTGAAAAAAATTAGAATTAAAACAAGGACTTAATAACAATCGTCACCTACTCATACACTGGATTTTGATATATATATATATATATTGAGATTTACATAATATTATATGACACTTTCTTATTTGCCAGTTTAAAATAAAATTAACATTTTCATCCCATATTTTCTCACAACGTTATATTATGTAATTGATCGTGTACAAAAATTTTTATGTATAGCAAAATCAATTATTTTCACGCCAGGACGTCACTCCTGCAAGGGCGAATCGGTGATTAATTGGAAAGACAAGCCCCTTTAAACAACAAAATTCACCACCAAACAAAAAAACAGCTGAAAAATGAGAGGGTAAGAAGAGATTCCTATATGCGAAAACCACATCTCCACAGAGCTTAAGCTCCGCCGGAGACCCCTCCCCACCCTACCCCGGGAACGGAGAGATTTCATCCCTTTCGGCCCGATACTTTCTCTCTATATCTATCAATTTCTCTATCTATATCTATATATGGCAACCATAGCCACGGCCACGGTGAGGCTATTCACAATTTCCGGCGCCACCGATTTATCACTTAAACCTCACTTCCCGCCACCGCTCATCCGTCGCTTGCTTCCTTCAATCTCCGCGAGGAAACGGCAGTTTCCGACGGTTATCAGCTGTTTAGTTTCAGGAGTGGATGGCGGAGGGGTCCCTGACGAGTTCGTGTTCACCAGGAAATCAGTCTTTGGCCGCGAATTCTCTGTCATTGCGAATATGTTGAAGAGGATTGAGCCGTTGGACAATTCGATTATCTCTAAGGGGGTTTCGGACTCTGCTAAAGACTCCATGAAGCAGACTATATCCACTATGCTGGGACTTCTACCGTCCGATCAATTTTCCGTTACCGTTAGGATTTCCAAATACCCCCTCGATCGCCTGATTGTTTCGTCCATCATAACCGGGTAATTATTTACTATACAAGTTACTATCTCGGGGAATAACGTAAGCTGTTAGATAGGGACCGGACCATTTATATTCATTTAATTTTGTAGGCTGAGTTCATATATAATAATATTGCTGAATCGTGGTCAATTCAACTAATTTTTTTTTTTTATTTATTGTTTTCTTTGGTGAATTGTTTGTATTTGTCTAGGTATACTTTGTGGAATGCAGAGTATAGGATATCATTGATGAGGAATTTTGATATATCGCCTGACATTACAAGAATGTCGGAGTTTCCGGTAAACTATGGGGTTTCAGAGGTGAAGCAGGAGAGAGTATGCGAACCAGGTGAAGGTGGTGGTTGTGTTGTAGAAGATTTCAAGAAATTGAATCTTCAAAATTTAGGGGATTTGTCACCAGAAGCAACAGATCATATTCAGCAACTAGAATTGGAGTTGTCTACCCTCAAGCAGGTGAGGATTACATCTTTTGCCTTTCCTTTTTGCTTAGAGAAGTTTGATCGAACAACATGCCGGGCATTGTTACACTCTGTGAAATAACTTCTGAAATAATTGACCTTGAACCTATTCTATAAACTCTCTATAGCTCCCCGAACCCTAACAACCCGTGACGCTACTATAATCTTGAACTAGCATAATTAAATACAATGTTCATAGAAGCGCAGAAATTAACTTGGACCAAAATTTAGACTTCAGGGACCAGTTCCAAACTGAAGAAAATTTACTTTTGTAAAATTGGGATTTTTATCTTTGGACACCTTTCTGAAACAAATCCGTTTTGGCAACCAAACGAAGTCCAAAATTTACAAAATTTAAATTGTAAGCATATTACCCCTTGGAGAATTACATGTTAAAATTTCATATAAAAATTCAATCAATAGGTGGTCAAAATTATTTTTAAATTCGGACCGTATCTGTTCTCGAGTATGTCCGGGCAGCCTTCGGGAAAACATCGATAACTTGAGTTTTAGATGCTCAAAATCCGTGATTTAGAACCTAAGTGATAGATAACCTATATGGCTACCTTCTCCAACTTGAATACTTCAAAATTCTATTTTGGTCGGGGTGAATCTATAAACATAGGGGCAAAAACTGAAAATTTATCAACACTTGAGCTTTGCAAACTCAGAACAGCTTAGATGAACCAAAAGAAAGTATCCTATCCTCATTGAACAGATTTTCATCAAACAAATCTGTCTTTAAACATTCAAAATTGCTAAATTGACATATTCAGAAATTTAAATAATTGTTCAAACATGACATGACTAAAAGAGTTACTTTGGGGTTTATATCAAGGCACCACTGCTCTCCTCAAAGTCGCCATCAACTGCGTTAATCTGAAAATGTTAGGTAGGGGATTGAGTATTTCATAGAAACGCTCAATAGACTCATATGCACATTATATCAAATCATATCATAATGTAAACATATACTCATGCAATTTAACTTAAGCATATTTGATCATACATATCAACATTTGGTACACTACTACGCCACCACTTTGTAATTTGAGTCACATATAACATCTAGTGACACACACTTCAACTTGGGTGGCGTGTCGTCATGTCGGACTCGTGTCGGATATCAACACTCATTGGATACTCTACCATAATTATTATTTTTTCTTTATTAAAAATATTATTAAATAACAAATAGGTACTCATTTTTAAAAATTTTCAACAAGAAAAATTATTAACCAGTATAAAATTAAATTTATAATATATAAATGAAGAATTTTAAATAATTTAATCAACATGTCAACTGGGTATTCTGTCAATACTTTTTTGAAAAATCACGTAATCACAATTGAACATAATCAACCATAACATGAATTTAAATAAAATGGGGGGTGTGAGTCTACCTCTTTTGAAATAAGACTTACAGTTTGAGCACCGCGTGTCTCCTTTACTTGAAATCTTAATTCCTGAACAATTTGATCTGTGTATATATTCTTGTTGCTGGGTTATCGAAGCAAAAGGGAGGAAATAAGTGTATGAAGATAGAGTGAGGGACCGACGTGTGCATTAGATGGTGGGTGGTGGTTTCTCATGTTATATTAAAGTTGTAATAGAAATCCTAATACCACTGGGCTTTGAAAATGGTTTATCCTAATGCAGTTAAATATATTAATTAGCTAACCAATTGTTTCAAACTAGGATTAGGATTTGACAACTAAATAGATTAGATTTCATATAAGTCCCTTTCAAACCTAACAACTCCATCTCCTCACTACCTAGTCGGATGATTGAAGATTAACTCAAGTGATTCAGTTTAATCCTTAAAGATAACAAATGTGATTCTCAATCAACATAATGATAATGATATTCAAATTCTTAAATAAGTCAAACTTCACTCCAACAAACGTGATGACCCATAGACATTTCAAATTAATCCCACTTGGCTAGATTTTAATGACTAAAGGTATAAAATTCCTCTAAAATTCATTAAACATAGTTTTTTTTATTTATTTGCTCTAACTTGATTGGCCTTATCCAAATTAACTTATTCTTGAGCCTAATATGTATTATTAACTATAGGATACCAAACGAACCCCATATCGATATAGTAATTCTCAAAATTTCAACAATTAAATAATTAATCTCATGATATCTAGTATCCAATACAAATCAGAAGTCTTAACTGAATCACAACTTATGTGACTACTAACTCTAATACGATTAGGCGAATAAACATAACTTCGACTTTTACTATAAGTTGTCGAAAAATAAATTATCAAAAGTAAACCACGTAGTTAACATAGGCTAGACCAACTGATCCCTAGAAGAATTTGAGAAAACTATAGCCTTAAGATTTGAAATTTATCGGTCGCTACACTCTCTTAGTTCAATAAAGCTTCCTTGACTATTTGAAATGTGAACTTAGTTAAAGAGGAGGTGCATTGTGGAGCAACTAGCCGAGCGACTATTATATTGTTACCAGTTAAATAAAAGCCATTTTGGTCAAGTTTGTGAGTCGTCAACTTGTTAATTGGAGTCAACTTAATTATGAGTGATCAAAATAGTATTCTTTGCTGAAAGTTGCTGAAAGTAACGTTGACAGTTGTTGAGAAGAACTCTGGAGATTAACTATCCTGCTCAAACTGAGTTGTCACCTATATACAGTTGGTCAATTAGAAAAGATTTGAGTTCATATGTGGCCAAGAATTTGGTTGGCATACTACTGATCAGAATTATCTGCCACTAGTAATATTGCCTATAAGATCATATAAACTTGGTATTGTTGGCATCATGCCAGATAATTCGTGCCTATGTATTTTTCCTGGACATCGATATCTGTATTTCACACGGCTATGAAGCTTCTGATTTAGCCTTTTCAGTGGTGTGGCACTACAGCTGATACTGAAAATGGATTATGATGTATAAACTGAATGATATTGCTTGATTATTTTTATAATGTCCTGATTGGCCTCTATTTTATCTCCCAACTTCTTTTTTCATTTACTTTATAATATTTATGCTTGAGAGCTTGTTCATTATAACACATCAGTGATCTGCCTTGAAATTTAAGATGCACAAGATAAAAATGGAGGGCTCTTCCCCAGAACCTAATTGGTTTATGACAGCATTTTTTTTTTTTTTGGGTGGGTGGGGGGTCCAGGATAAATTTACTATGAGTTTGGAGTTTTAGGTATCGGTCCTTTATGATATCTGTTGGATTTGATGAATGACCCATGGCGTTCCTGGTTTGATAACCTATTGTAAGTTTCTAGATATATTTTTTTAGATTTTATTTGTGATGTACTTTTATATTAGATTTTTACTCTAAACCATAAATTGAAAATGTAAATGGCATTAGGTTATGACATTCGCATTCTGATGTTGATGTGGAGATTTTGCCAACTCTATGCCATGTGTGTTCTCATTGTATCTTGTCTCAGGAACTGCATGCCCAGAAACAGGAAAATTTGCGAATGGAGCATATCAAAAAGTGTAACAATGATTTGCTAGAGTACTTAAGGTCCTTGGAATCTGAGATGGTAATGACCTCATTTCTTCCCATTGTGGATAAATACATTATGCTTTATTTTATGTTTTTTTAAATCTTGATATGGAAAATTTGCTTCAGGTAATGGAACTATCTAGACCATCATCACACGAGGTGGAGGAAATTATCCATCAACTTGCTCAAAATATATTGCAAAATTTTTTCAAAGAAGAGACAGTGTCTGATGACAAAGGAGACTCATCTTTAAGGAGTACTGAAAATTACCAAAATATTGATAAAAAAATTCGTGAGACCATTGGCACTTCAAGGGATTATTTGGCCAAGCTGCTTTTCTGGTCAGTAAGATGCTACCTTTGGCATCTCTTACTGTGGTTATTAATATTATGCAATTTGCAGATGATACTAATGGGACATAAAGCAATAGACCTGTATCTTCTCTTCGTTTCTTTTATTTCCCTTCTCGATTCTAATAAATGGACCTCTTTTACTATAGGTGTATGTTACTAGGCCATCATTTAAGAGGATTGGAGAACAGATTGCATCTAAGTTGCGCCGTCGGTTTGTTGTAAGCAAAGGAAGTAGAAAGAGGGATGTATATTCTTCCTCACCTTTCTGTCTGTCTTTCTATAATTTTTTTTTTCTTTTTTATTTTTAGTTCACTTTTGTTTATCATAAGAAATTGAATATCGATTATGTTCCTTGCAATAAAAGACTTTCATGTAGAATATCAATGAATGGAGATATTTCTAAGATATAAAACTTGTCCTCCTTGCCTAACCATCATTTTTTTCATTTCACATTCATGTTGATTGTTCATAATGTTGAAGACATGACGGTGACTGTTTTTTTTTTTTTCTTATGTGGTATGAACATTTTTTTCAGTCTTGCCAAATTTGGACCTCCATTATGGGGTTGCTTGATGTAGCCTGTGTGTGTATCAACTTAAGAATAGAAGTTTAGAACCATGAATGTATCTTGGTATTTGTCTGTCATATAAACTGGATCAGATTCGCCAGACCAATCTGAAAAATTGAAAACCAGACTATAAACCGGATTAATGACTGAGTAAGATTTACATACATTGGTATATGGTGCTTTGTTTGAAAGGGTAGTCTGGTGATACTTCATACTTGGTTATGAACCATGAATGTATCTTGGTATTTGGCTCTGTTATAAAAACGTGCTTGTGTTGTTTGATCGGAAAGATTGGAAACGATCGTATAAAGGTTCGATACCTGGGCAGGCAAGGAATGCTGTTACTTGGTGCTGTGTGAAAATAAATAATTAGTTTGAAACGATGAAAGTATCTTGGTTTATGGCTATATTATAAAAACGAATACTGGGCTAAGTTCATATACATTGGTATTTGTTACTTTATTTGAAAGGGTAGTCTGTTGACACTTGCTTTTGGAATATTGCTATTTGGTTTTTGTTGTACTGCCCCATTGTTCAAAAAATAAGAATGCATTCCAGCTTAGTTGAATAATCTAACTGTCAAATAAACATATGTTCACCGCCAATGAAAATAAATAGGAAAATTGGCACAAATGGATTACGCTCATTTTTTTTCTTTTTGGCCTTTTCACTTTTGACGTAAATGATCTTTTGGCGGAATCCATCTTTAGGGCTGTTGTTTTGCGTTCAATGCAATTTCTTTTATTTTGCTTTTATTTCAAGGGGCTATTTTATCAAATGAATTACTCCACCAAAAAAAAAAAGGTTCAAATGAAAAACATAAAAATATTAAAGTTCTTCCACCCACTCACCTGTCTTACCCAACCCAATTAACCCCACCCACACATTGACACACCACACCGCCGCCACGCCTGAAACACTGCCACCATTGAATGCTCAAAAAATCCTAGAAAGGAATTTCAATCGGGCTACACAATTGAGGGTGATTTTAAGAGGAAAAAATAAGTTTCAATTTTTGAATGTGGGCATTATGATTGACACTGCATTTCTAGTAAATATAAGTTCTCGAGGCATTTGTTGAAAATTAAATGTAACTACGAGAAGAAGTGGACAATCGAGATAGATGTCAATCACCCAATCATGCGGATCATCGCCTCCATGATGTATTCGAATCCACAAGAGTGACAAGACATGAGAGGGAAAATACCCTAGAGGTAAGGGCAATTTCAGTGTTGGTTGGAGACGTGGATCGACATACATGAAAGAGTCAAAACCTTACCCAATATTCCTTCATTTTCAATAATCATCAAGCAAACTTTTCATTTTGGAATGTGAGAGCGATTAAAGTGGACATTTCGAGAGTGCGTTCAGAATATAGGATTTTCAAGATCTTGAATTCGAAGGCTGTTTTTCTCAATGAATAGTGTTGCACGTACAGGGCCATGTCAGAGGGACAGATGTCTGCCCTCCATCCTGAACAACTTAAAGCCTTTTGAGACTTTCATTTATTTACTTTTTTTATAAAAATTGTTTACAGAATGCATTTAATTAAAATGATTTCTTTTAATTTCTGTGGTAAAATGATATGCAACAAGAAAATTTAATGGATCTAATATTGAATTGTATAATCTAAATGTTTTTGACCATCTGATTCAACCCATAAATTCATATTTACTTCCTACACTTTTTTATTGCAATATAGCTGTGTTTCATTAATACTATTTTGTTGTAATTTATAAGATAAACCTTGATTTTTGGACGAGAGTTTTCAACGACCCCTGTTTGTTACACATTATTTTTTTCATTCTCATTTTTCTACTTATTTTCAATCACACATTCTTTAATAAAATAATATTTTTCATCACGTCAACAAATTTTCCTTCCTTTTCTACCACACATTTTCTATCAATCTACTATTCCAGAATACATTCTTCCAAAATAATGTGGTTCAAACACACCCTATTGCGGCTGTGATTCAGGCGCGGCAATGGAGTGGTGTGGTGTACCAGTGGCGGTAGTGCCTCGTGGGGTGACTTTTTTTATCTTTTTATTTCTTTTATTTTTTGCTTTTTGCTTTTGGTGGAGAAAATCATTTCACGAAACTGTTCCTTGAAAAAGAACAATTGCATTGCACGTAGAAAATTAACAGCCATTCCATCCAAAAAGACTATATGCACCCAAAAAAAAAAAAATTTGGGTCATTTACGCCAAATTTTAAAGATTTGGACAACGCAACTTGACCAAAAATTTGGAACCATTTTCGCATTTTTCCCTAATAAATAACTGAAGCATGCTACGAGATTGTACAAGTATCATTACAAGGAGACATATGGCATTAAATAATTGGATTTGAGACAAATAAATTTTGTCCCAACCAATCCTTTTCTGCCACTTGTCTTCCTATATAAGGAGATTAATCCTAAAGAGGCCCGGACCTGGCACAAGGCTAACTAGGCTATTGCCTTGAGCATCAAAAAAATAAAAATAATAAATAATCCAATAGCCTAATAAAAAAATTCATTTATATTTCTTTGAGTTTGGCCATTTAATCCTTTAAAAGCAACAAAAACAAAAACAAAATTGAACTAAATAAGGTGCCCAAAATATTTGGACACTTCACTTAACTTACATTCTTAATTTAAAGAATAATGAAATATTACCTACTGCTATATCTCTTCTATTTTTTTTTCTACCTACCAAAATCTAGAAAACAAGTCGATGCAAATATATATATCTCTATAATTTTTTTGCTAAGCTTATAAAGTTTCTTTAAAATTTATAAATTAATTTTCATGAAAGTTAAAAATAAATTATTTATTTTAAAAGTGTTTATTTAATTTATATTTAAAAGTATCATAACAATTTATCGCCTAGGGTATCATAATTCTGAGGACTGGCCTTGATCTATATAATTGCTCGATAAAGAAATTACTATTTTGCCTATACTTGCAGTAGTGAATTACAAAAGGTCGCCCAAGCTGAAGTTGCATAGTTGATCTTAGGGGTGTCAACGAGCCGAGCTGGGAGTATAAACTTTTTGTTCGAGCTAGGTTCGAGTAAAAATATTTCGAGCTTTTTTTTGATCGAGCCGAGCCTAGTAAAAGCTCGGCCAAAAGATTTAGGTTCAACCCGAGCTTTCGGCTCGATTTTTTTTTTTCAAAATTCGTGACAAACTTAAATTTTTTAGCTTTCGGCTCGATTTTTTTTTTTAAATTCGTGACATACTTAAATTTTTTAAAAAAAATTAAAATTTGTGCAATTTGTAAGTATTATAAATAGTAACTAAATATTAACATATAAAAAAAATTACAGCTAAAATAAAAAGAAAAAAATTACAAAATTACAAAAAAGAAGTGGCAGGCAAGTTTTTTTTTTTAGGCTCACGGGCTGGTTCGGCTCGAGCCGACGCCCCAAAATGGGGCTCGACCCCACTAAGCTATGAGCCGACTCGGCTCGCACTTTTTTCGTGTCGAGCTTGAGCCGTCGAACCATTTTTCCATCCCTAGTTGATCTTTAGGAACCATAAGGGTCTGTTCTCTTTACCAT
>CAIGRP010072997.1:0-33202 GCA_903798385.1 Fraxinus cuspidata | reverse complement strand
TAGAGCACTATATAGAATCATGTAATGGCAAATTTTACTCCTTATACCGAAGTATTGCTTATGTTGTTATCAGTAATCAGTGATCATCATATTTAAGCTGCGCTGTCGGTGTGTGCATGTCCAAGGCTAGAAATTTGTTTTGAGTGTAGCTGTGTAGGACATCGCATGAAAATGCACCCATCGGAAAAATGAAAAAGTGAAAAATGAAGCTTTAATCTTTTCTGTCACGACTTTGTTTAATTGCAGTCAATTTNGTTGTTATCAGTAATCAGTGATCATCATATTTAAGCTGCGCTGTCGGTGTGTGCATGTCCAAGGCTAGAAATTTGTTTTGAGTGTAGCTGTGTAGGACATCGCATGAAAATGCACCCATCGGAAAAATGAAAAAGTGAAAAATGAAGCTTTAATCTTTTCTGTCACGACTTTGTTTAATTGCAGTCAATTTCATGTTTGCAGGTTCGAGTATCAGGCAGGTGCTGACGTAGTGAAGGAAATTCAATTTGAGGAAGTTGAAGGTTAATTACATGCTTACAAAAAATGATGTATTTCATGCCTTACACTTTTCGAGTACATAAGGAGAAAATAAGATTTATAGGTTAGCTAAAGTCAAGAGCGAAAAACTAAGTACTTAGCGTTTGTTTGGCATAGTTTATTTGAAAATCATTTTTCGTCGAACTTATTTTCAACCACACAATCTTCCAATAAAATAATTTTGCACGTGAAACCGTAACTTTTGTCTACTTGTTAACCACACATTCTCTAAAAAATCATTTTACACTTCAATTCATCTCTCCTAAACAAGCACTTAGATACCTCATTGTGTCAAGTACACATTAAGAACAAGAACTCAAAGGTCTTGGTAACTGGTAAAGGATGGGAATATTGAAGTGAGGTGGCTATGCCGTTTTTAGAACTCACTGTGTAAGTAATGTTTGGGCCAATTAAGCAATGGCTTTTAGTTGTAAATGTTGGGAAAATTGACAGATGGTAAATGTTAAAGAAGGCAACTTAAATAAGATGGAATGAGGTAATTAGAAATGATTTTAGCTTTTCTGGTTTAGTTTGGAGATGACTTTTGTTAAAATAGACCTGAAGGCGTTGTTGAGTTGAGTCGCGTCGAGAATATTTCAGACACTGATGCATTCATTCTGCATTATTTTTGTGATTGTGCAATATTTATATTATTTCTTTATTTCTATGTAGGTGGTGTCAAAACAAGAATCATACGGAAATGAGTAGCTTGTTGGTCCGGTTGTCCATACCTAGCGGAGAGTAAGTTTGTCCATTGCTGCTGAATTGTGCCTTGCTGTTACAGGAGTTGGCTTAAATAATGGTATTGATTGGTTTTTGTTCCTGCTGCCCTTAATTCTTATTCTGGTTTCTGCTAGGACGCCAGAAACTATAGACCGTAAATTTTACAGTAAAACACAAATCTGAAATCATTGTACAATTTGTGGTTATTGAGAAATTCTTCCGCTTGTCAATGGTGAATTTGCTTGCTTCGAACCTTCCAAGATCGAGCATCCTTTAGTTCAATTAGTGTGATGCTGAGTGCTCGTGTCATGAAATTAGTCTCACTTGAAATCGAAATTGCCTTCTCCCTAGAGGTTTCAAGTGGCATGGCTCAGCACGGCTCGGCTCAAATACTGAAAGAGAACGACTGCAATGTATTTCTATTTTCCCGCTTTGTCGGTTCCCTATTATCAGCTCTCGTTGACCACCATGACCTATAGGAACATACTATCTACTTCTTCTAACCATGAGGCTGGTGTACAGATTTACATTCAATAATCTTGGGGACTTTCATTCCGACACATCTTTGCTTGTGTCTGAACTAATTTTTACTAGAAAGAACCTCAAAAGCTGGTTAAAAAGATTACACAGTTGTAAAGTTCTCTGAATCCCCAAAATTTGATGGACAATATACCTGTGATGCAAAGTTCTCCAAATACTCGGTTAGAACGCTCATCAAGGTCTCTAACGTTGTCTATCATCTTTTTTTCCTCGACGGATGATTAGCTTATGAAAGGTTAGAAGTACATGTATGCTTGACGGAATAAGGACAGGCTTCATTAGATCTTGATCTTGTGGAGTGAAAGTGAGACAAGGTTCCATCTATACGGCCTTCCTAATAATAACATTCATAACTGACTTGTTTTTGGCAATAGACATGCAAAACATTAATTTATGCTCCTACCGGTTCTCCTATGTTTTCGTTACATCGAATTTAACACACAGTTCCTCCCTCACAATAGATTGAACCTATCTGACAAATCCTCCATCCTCATAGAAACCTCTGTAATCTATTGGAGACTCACCGATGAGAAGTTCAAACGGCAGCACTCCCAAGCTGAAGACATCAGATGCCTGGGACAGTATGCCAGTGTCCATGACTTCTGGCGCACCATACCCACCCTGCAACCCACATGAATGGTGGGGCTGTAGGACTTGGCCAATTTTGCAAAGCCAAGATCAGAAATGAATCCATATTTTATGTGAATTCAGGAAAATGTTTGATGCTTTAATGTTTCCATGTATAAGATTTCCACCGCACATTGTTGTGATATGAGCAATTCCTCGCGCTCTACCAATAGCAATGCTTAGTCGGGTCATCCAATCCAAAGAAAATCTGTTTTCTTCAGAGATCGTGACAAGTTATTATGATCAAACCTTGACGATTTATCTACGAACTACTGGATTGACCAGTAAGTCGATAATTTATGCTTGGATAGATAACTTGCTAGGACTGAGTTTGATTAGAGTTGTTTTAGCTAAATAGAAGGAAGTTGCGTTTAAACATACTGTGTAGCGTGGAAGAAACACGACCTTGACTATAGTGATCATACATAATGAATTTATAATCCTTGGAAAAGAGGTATTCCCTGGCATAACCACATTCTCGTGTTTGATACTGCTGAGTAACTTCATCGCTCAAACTCAAGTATTAAATTTGAAACGCTCACTCTTTCCAATATTTTTAACACCATTTTTGGTCCATTCTTTTAGTTTTGCTGTAAATATAGGCCCAAGTGTTCCCCTTGACTTTGTTATCCTTGGTCCAAGAGTTCCAAACGCACATGGCTGAATTATAAAACGTGCTCACGCGAACACACACACACACACACACGCAGAGATTGATTCTTAAAACTGAACGTACACCATGAGCCAGTTATGATCAAATGTCCAGACAGAAAATTCTTGATCAACAACTTTTATCCTAGAAAATCGAGATATTGTTAAAAGCAATATCAAATCATGTTACCTAATGGTTTCCTAGTAAACGAATCTAGAGAGATTCCAAATGGAAGAGAGAAAAACCTGAAAACTTACATAATCAAGAAGCTAAAATCTTTTATTATGAATGGGAGAGGATTCAATCACAGACATAGGTGGTGTTAAACTTGGTGATGAACCTGGTGATTTTGTTCCGTTCGACTGGCAATTGCCTGCATTGATACTTCTTATGTCCTCCAACATTTTCACTACATCGCCCATCTTCGGTCTCTTCTCGGGATTTCTATCCACTGAACTCATGCCTATTTGCAACATAGTGACCAACTCCTCCTCAATGTTTGGATGCCTCAAAAGCTCGACATCAAATACTTCACCCGTCCATTCCTCGTGAACGACGGAGTTAACCCACCGGACCAAGTGGATGACCTCATCTGTGCCTGTGGCATGGATGGGAGACTTTCCAGTGAGAAGTTCGAGCAAGAAGACTCCAAAGCTGTAGATATCGGATGCCTGTGACACCTTCCTGAAGTCGGTAACTTCTGGGGCACGATACCCTGCAGCTCGAATTACTGGTGGCACGACTGGACTCATCAACGTGGCCAAGCCAAGATCAGACACGCAGCCATATCTCTGTGAGTTGAGGAAAATGTTCGAGGCTTTTATATTTCCATGAACAAGCATTCCACCACTCCGTGAATGGATGTGAGCAATTCCCCTTGCTGCACCAATTGCAATTTTTAGTCGGGTCTCCCAGTCTAATGGAAACCGGTCCTCCCCGTGTTTTCCTGCAAAAATGACGCACGTATCAGAGTTCGGTCACTATAGAGAGTCCAAAGCCATGGTGTACCCGTCGAAGTTATTTCACTAGCGCATCAAACATTTAGCCATTTTTATCTGTTCGATCAATAGACTATATATTATGCAACAATAGCGTACCGTGAAGCAATGAAGACACACTTCCTTGATTGTAGTAATCGTATACCACGAGTTTTTCATCCTTCGAATAGTAATAAGCCCTTAGTGCTGCCACGTTTACGTGCCTAATATTTGCAACAGACTCCATCTGCTGCTCGAAGTCCTTCCTCCCGACATTAACTTCTTTCAATCTCTTCACCACAACTGTGCCAGCGTCCTCCAATGCTGCTTTATAGGTTGTGCCAAAAGTTCCCTTTCCGAGCACCTCGGCAGAAGCCCTCAACAAATCTTCGAGGTCAAATACAATATTACAATCCTCAAAAAACACGAGCCTCCCATTCCCTTTCTGATGCTCGGAATACTCCCTCTTAAAAGACATGTCATTCTTAATCGACTTTAGTGTGGTCCGTTTATTGTCTTCTTTCTTTCTTATCATGAACATTAATACGAACACGATCAACACTAACGCCAATACACAGCTCCCGATAACAATTCCCAGTAGGGCCGGTTCACTGAGTTTTGACGAATGCCTAATTGGTGACAGAGTAGGCTGAAGAGCTGGAGGCAAAAACTTATCAGGAGAAATACTATTACCAGCAAAAACTGAAGGAGGAAATCTAAGAAGAGATTGAGGAACAACTCCTGTAAGATAATTCCTAGACAAATCTAGCCGTTTCAGACTAGGAATATCAAGATCAGGAATGTTCCCAGAAAACGAGTTATTAGCAAGATACAAAGCTGCCAAATGAGTCAAATTCGAAATCGATAGAGGGATACTTCCAGTAAAAGCATTACTCGATAAATCTAATACCGAAAGATGTTTCCAAACTGAAAATTCTGATGGCAATGGACCTTGAAACTTATTGAACTGAAGATAAAGAGCAGTTAAATTCCTAAGCTTTAAAAGATCAGAAGGAAAAGGGCCACTAATACCATTCGACCTCAAACTCAAGATCTGAAGAGCCGATAAGCGCGCAAGAGTATTGGTAGGAATGCGGCCTCGTACTCCAACTTCTGGCAATCGAACAGCTATAATTCTCGACTTATCATGATTACATGTCACTCCATTCCAATCATCGCAAGCAGAAGTTTTCGCGTCCCAATTCAGATTCCGCATGCGGTCGATATTATTGATGAAATCAAGCAATGCTTGTTTATCTTCAACCGGTTCAGTTCTTGCTATGATGAAGTATAGAGCACCAAACAAGAAGATTGTTGAAAAACCGAACTTTTCACCCATTTTTCGTCCCTCAGATAGCATTTTTTTTTCTCTTTACCATCTATACAAGCAACTCAAAATCAAGTACTAGTACTAATAATTAAAAACAGCCTTCAAAACCAAATATAAATATTAGTTTGATTCTTAAACATGTTTGGTCAACCACCTAATAGTCAAGAATTAGGTTTGATTAGACTCCAAAAAAAAAAAAAGTATTATAGGTGAACATTTTTCTTCCATCCTTCACTGACTTTGTTGAAATTCTAGTTCAACTTCTCTTTCTTCTCTTTGACATGGAGAAAAAAAACAGTATTTTTCTTAACTTTATTATATGAATGACATAGAATGAGTAGGAAAAGAACCTATAGAAATTTTTTAAATTTAAATTCGTGGCAAGGCACGATGTGAAGAGTAACTTACATGTATCAGAGCTTAGTAAATTACTTTTTTCACAAATTTAAACCTAGAATATTTATGAATCTTGAAAAGAATTACAAAGTTGGAAAATATATTCCCCCAAACTTTAATTTATATGTTGTGTGACCTTCACGTGTAGTGAATACATTCTACTCTGATTAATAAGTAGATTTTGTGAAAAATGATAAGGTGATTCCTAGAATTTTAGGTGGGACGGGATTGTAATTCTTTCTACTTGTCGAGATAATTCTTTGTCATCACTACATACATGTATTCGACTCGAATCATCATTAAAACCAAACTCAAGAGATTTAAAGAGAGAGAAACTTACATGATGGTGGTGATGATGGAGGAGTAATAATTGAGTGCATAAATCGAAGTAGAGAGGTTTATTTTACTTATTCAACGCAAGCGGGAAGAGTGGGAATTGCACGTGAAAGTATTATAGTTCTCACTGATTATGCGGAGAAGAACCCTTTTAACTAGTCCTCGAGTGCGTGTCGTGGAGAGGACGTGTAACATGGGACAACGGATAATCTAACTCTATTTGCTTTCTTGTAAATTATGATAAGATTCTTAAGTATCTGAAATAAGTTACTTATTTTGTAAAATAGATTGTACATGTCAAATATGATTTGATGTAATTGTAAATCGTTAGTTGGCATAAATCGTGTTATTTGTACAAAGTGACAATTAACAATCAAGCGTAGTATTATACATTCATGTTTTATTCGAGTGATCATAAGTGTAATCTTTTGTAAATGTTAGTAATTAATAATATAGAAAATTACTTTAATGATCATCTTGATTTCCGTTTACAAACTTCGGTCACCATTGATGAAAATAACTCAAATTTTTTATTTTAAATAAATTTATTTAGTTAATTTATATTGATTTTTTTGTTGTTGTTCGACAAATCGCGTGTCAAATCAAGATATATCAAAACATCACAATATTGTATTAATATGAATTTACTATCCATAACTTCTGAAGATCATTTATTTCATTGTTCAATTTTTTCGAGATAATTGAGTTCTTAACATTCAATATGTAGTATCGAGGTTTCAATAGTCCGATATAAAACAAATAAGTCAGATGTAACGCATTTCACGAATATGATTACTTCTTATCGAGACAATTTTAAAAACTCACAAGTAGTATCAATTTACTATTAGTTTATTTTTATTTATTTATAATTTAAATATTTTTTTTAGAAAGTACAAAATTGACAGACCCCAACAAATGGTTGTTTTCACTTTGAGACCGCGATATATCGTTTTCTACACTAACCAACCAAGAAAAGAAATAAAAGTTTATTTAAAAAAAAAAAAGCTAAAACGAGAACGAGAAGATAAAATAAAAATAGAATAAAGAAGCCCCCAAATAATCTTCAAAACCCTAACTTCTCTGGAAAATTCGAAATATCGCGAGAAATATTCAGATCTGCTACTTCCGAACAACTCTCTCATTTCTTCTATGTAAGTTTTTTCTTTCCCTTTACTTATTTATCAGCGTCTCGCCATATTTGTTTATAATTTATCGTCTGAAAAAAAAAAAATCCAAAAGGGAACTAACAAAAAATATATGAAATTCGAAATTTTTTACGGATGAAAAAAAATCATTTATTCTTCATGTTTTTTACTGGATTCTGATTATTAATCAAAGAGCTAAGGAGCAAATATTAATGATTATGATTTTTTATGGGAAAATAAAAAATCAGTAAAGTGTCAGTGTAATTTGATTAATCTTCAAATTTTTGGTGTAAAGGAAGTATCAACTTCTTAGCGATTACAATTTCTTCAGCAGCGTTGCTATGTGATGTCGGCTATATGAGATTCGTATGAACTGTTGTTGACTGGTGATGCTGGAAGACTTATTTTTATTTTTTGAAATAAATTATTGTGATTATTGTAATTGGACAGCATTCAGATTTACGAGGAATTAGTTGCCTAAGTTCATTATTTCTTCTTTGATGCTATTATTGTGATTTCCAGTCGAACATATGCTGGAAGATGTTTTTGGTTTCAGAAAAAAAATAGATTGTTGTAAATGGAAATTAGTGACATTTTTTGTGGATTTAGCTGTGTAAATGCCTTAAAATTATGAATGCAGACTGCCTATTTCCTCATAATTGCAGTTCAGAATGTTAATATTTGTTTCTTTTAGCTGCTTTTAATGATTTTACTACCTAATAGCACTCTTCTTGGTAATTCTTAATGGATGATTAAAACCTACTTCTTTTGCTTACTGAATTCTTATGACGATTTACTGTTTTGGATTTTTCGTGTTATTTTAGGTGAGCACAGTGGACAGCAAGTTACCCCATCATCAGTAAGTTTTCACATGCAAAATCGAGATTTCATGGCTTGTTATTCTACTAAATTGCCAATTTATATGCATGAAGTATTAATTACAACATGTATAGGATTTCTTGTGCAATGGTAGATGATCTTTTTTAAAATCCCCCTCCAAAATATATAAATAAAACCCTCAATCTTCAGAATTATGTTTGAATTAAATATAATAGGTAATGATGTAAAATTCTATTAACTGCTCGTGATATAGCTCCTACACGAGTGGTAGGGCAAGTCTTTATCATCGCATGTATCACATTCTGATCTACAAAAAGACAAATACAGAAATATGGAAACCCTTTCAAATGCAGTTCTACTTTTTCCTTTACCTTTATTTCATAATAAAATCAAAATGACTATATATTTCACTTGATTTCCTCATGATTTGAACTTCATGAATAAGTTATTTTTTGTTGAAGAGTATGTATATATAGCTAGAAGGAAAGTTTTAACAGGCTGGTATATTTTCCTTTGGGCAGTGGTTCGAGAAAAAGACATTTGTTGGGAATATGCTGACAGGTTGGAAGGAAACAAGGTGAGATGCAAATTCTGTGAGAGAATTCTGAATGGTGGCATTAGTAGATTAAAACATCATTTGTCTAGACTTCCAAGTAAAGGAGTGAATCCTTGCACCAAAGTGAGGGATGATGTAACTGATCGGGTAAGGGTAATTTTAGCAACAAAGGAGGAGGGAAAGGAAACTCCTATTGTCAAAAAGCAAAAGGTAGCAGAAGTTAAATCTCCTGTGGCGTTAAGTATCTCTCCGGCAAAGACCCTCATGGCCGTGGAAGCTGTGCCTGTAACGGGAAATGTCTTTCCATCTATCACATCATTGAGTTCTTCCTCAGGAAATGATCAAGAGAACGCAGAGAGAAGTATTGCTCTTTTCTTTTTTGAAAATAAATTGGACTTCAGTGTAGCCCGTTCATTATCTTATCAGCAAATGATTGATGCTGTACGAAAGTGTGGCAGCGGTTTTGTAGGACCATCTGCTGAAACTCTGAAAACTACATGGTTGGGGAGGATCAAATCTGAAATGAGTTTACAGTCAAAAGACATTGAGAAAGAGTGGGCTATGACCGGCTGCACTATTGTTGCAGAAACATGGACAGACAACAAATCAAGAGCTCTGATCAATTTCTTAGTTTCATCACCCTCAAGAACCTTCTTCCACAAATCAGTTGATGCATCTTCTTATTATAAAAATAATAAATTCCTTTCGGATTTATTTGACTCTGTCATTCAAGATTTTGGCTCTGGAAACGTTGTGCAGGTAATTGTGGATACTACTCTAAATTGCTCTGGCATAGCAAACCATATAGTGCAAAATTACGGAACTATTTTTGTGACCCCTTGTGTCTCACAATGTGTGAATGGGATCTTGGAGGAGTTCGGTAAAGTAGATTGGATTAGTAGGTGTATTCTACAAGCCCAAGCTGTATCCAAGTACATATACAATAATTCATCAATGCTGGAGCTGATGAAAAAGTTCACAGGAGGACAGGAGATCATTAAGAGTGGTATTACAAAGTCTGTTTCCAATTTTCTCTCTTTGCAATCTATGCTGAAGCAGAAATCAAGGTTGAAACATATGTTCAATAACCCAGAATTATCTGCAGATTTGGCTTGTGGAAAGAAACCTCAAACTGTAACTTGTGTTGGGATTATTGATGATAATGAATTTTGGAGAGCAGTAGAAGAGAGTGTTGCTGTTTCTGAGCCATTCTTGAAGGTAATGAGAGAAGTGGCTGGTGGGAAGCCTGCAGTGGGGTTCATTTACGAACTGATGACCAGAGCTAAGGAGTCTATAAGGACATACTACATTATGGATGAGATCAAATGCAAGACATTATTGGACATTGTAGATAAGAAGTGGCAGAACAACCTCCATTCACCTCTTCATTCAGCAGCAGCTTTTCTGAACCCTAGCATCCAGTATAATCCAGAGATAAAATTTATTGGCTCCATTAAAGAAGATTTTTACAGGGTTCTGGAGAAACTTCTTCCAACACCCGAACTAAGACGAGATATAACCAACCAAATTCTTTTGTTCACGAGGGCAAGTGGAATGTTTGGTTGTAATCTGGCAAAGGAGGCAATTGAATCCGTTTCACCTGGTAAGTTTGCATTCTATCTTTGTTATTTGGCTCTATGCAATATGTTGCAAGGCAAACTTTTCAGATATTTCTATTGTTGCTGACTTGCTTTTAGTGGCTTGATGTGGCCATGCCGCAATGTCATATCATGAATGGGCTAAAATTTGTCAACTTGTCAAAGATGCCTACTAGATGTACCCATCTAAAACTCAGAAAGTATAGCAAAAGTTTTCAAAACGCTAAGAACGTTTGTGATTTGAGAATTAGTCCTCTGGAAATGTTCTGCCTTGGAAGTATTTTTATACAGTAGATTTCCCTTATTACAAATATTTTAAAATTAGGCAAGAAGCTACATTTGTGCTGAATTTTATAACTCTTCAATTGCTTAGATGTCGAGAAAGATCGCTAGCACAACTCTATATAGCTCATTTTGATATTTTGAGTACGAGACATATACTCCCAAGCAGTGGCGGATCCGGAATTTTGAGAGAGCACGGGCAGTCGTTGACCGTTGACCGTCAGTCGTAATAAAATATTAAAAATTAAATATAATAATTATTTTGCTAAAACTAAACATATATAAATTTATTATATATATGGACAATGTTCACCAAATGACATAGTGGTTAAGTTTCCTATATATCAAAGGAAGAGCATAAGTCAAATCTTTATAATTGCATTAAAACCACTAAAACAGAATGTATATTATTATGTTAGATTTAGTTTCAAAATTCAACAAGTGTCATGATGGTCAAGTATTCAATAATTTTAAAGAGAATCACAAGTTCGAATCCGCTCCCTATTGCATTAGTTTTGTTAAAAATTGTAGAACTAAAAAAATTATGCAATAAAATGGTTTGAAAGGGATTTGATCCCTAGCCTCCAATTTGTATGTATAACCTCTAATCAACTGCGCTACAAGCAATGTTTGAAAATAAAATGAATCACCAGGTATATAATTTAAAACTTTTATCTACTGTCAACAAAAAAAATTTATTCTTGGCGGATCCAGCACGGGCGGCCGTTTGGGCTCGCCAGGTGCTGGGTCCGCCCTTGCAGTCTCAAGACAAGACTTAACTGGTACCTATGACGCTGCATTGGTTGATTCATAGCCTAGTACACTTGTAAGAATAAATTCTTCTATGGGATGGTTCATTTGATCAAAATGCAGCATGTAAGCTTGAGATAAAAATTCAAATATGAAGCTATGGAAAATCTCTTGGGAACCTTGCTTGACATCATCGAACTTTCTATATTCTCTCATCTTCTAATGCCAGTACCTGAGCCTCCTTTTCAGGACTGCTCTGGCCAATGTACCTGGTTTGCGCATATATGTTGGGTTGGCACCACCGAAAAGTTTCAGCTCGCTCGACTTCTATATTTTCGTCAACGTAATAAATTTACTGTTAACAGCTATTAATCAGCTTGAAATATGTATTAAGCACTTATTGCAATTCTATTTGATTGCTCGTGTGTTTCCAGTTCTCCTGCCCATTTATCGTTCCTTGCATGATTTAGGATTATGAGAAATTGTTAGTGTGGGTATACATTCTGGTTTAGTTCGGTCTATATATGTCTACCAATTTACATGTTCAAACGATTAATGTGTGGAATATGCATTACAGGCATTTGGTGGGAACAATACGGGGATGCAGCTCCCATTTTGCAACAAGCTGCAATCCGAATACTTAGCCAGGTCTGCAGCACTTCAACCTTGGAGAGGCAGTGGAGCACATATCAGCAAATTCACTCGGAGAAGCGAAACAAGATCGATAAAGAAACACTAAATGACCTACTTTACATAAATTATAACCTCAAGTTTTCAAAACCTTTGAAATCAAGGTCTTCAGAAACAGATCCTCTTCAATTGGATGACATTGACATGACTTCGGAGTGGGTGGAGGAGGCTGAGAATCAAAGCCCGGTTCAGTGGCTCGACCGTTTTGGTTCGACTCTGGATGGGGGAGATCTGAATACAAGGCAATTTGGTGCCTCTATATTTGGTGCAAGTGACCCTATATTTGGCCTGTAACGAAGCAACCCTGTGAGGCTGTAGTTTAACCTGTAAAATAGGATTTCTGGTCGTAAAAGATCCAGCAGTGATGTACATAAGTTTGTATCTTATATGATTCCCATTGACAGTAGGATGAGATTAGACTGAGAGAACGGGTGTCCATTATCGAGTTCAGCTGACTGAAAAGTACCCATTTTGGGAGTCGATTTTTAGGAAATGTTGAATGGATGTACCATGGTCAAGAATGTGTTTTTTTTGTTGAAAATATGCTTTTACGCGAAAATCAAATATTTTTACTTATTTGTATATATATTTTTTTAGAAAAATTCATTATATCAAAATACATGAAACTTAAACATGGGCTTAATAGCACAATTAGCATAACGGGGCATATTTTCATTCCGTATATATTAGCCTCTACTTGGGAGTGATATTCAGCAAATAATAATCAAATTTTTACCATTATAATTTGAAAACAAGCCGCATTTAATGACTAAAATTTGCAAAAAATATCTATATTCCCTTATGACATTTAGCCAGTTTGTTTCTAATTAAAATTAAATTTTAATCTCAAGTTAAAGTCAACAATTAATTTTAACTACACATTTCATGGAGTTTATAATTTTTCTACCACACATTTCATTAATATTTTTAATTAAAATCTACTGAGAATCTGATTTTAATTTACAACAAACGGGGGCTTTCAATTTGAATGAACGAAGGATATTTATGTTAATTTACCAAATGAGCTAGTTAGTAATTATTGTTGGAAGGGTCCACTACATTTCCAACTGTCCAAATTTTGATTAAAATCGTGTGAGAATTACCCCAAACAAGGGCTCAATATCATATTAGCCACTTGTCAAATTATTTTGAAATAACAAATTCTTTTTAAACAAGTTTATCTATCAATCAAACATGTCCTGTGTATATATTGTCATTTAAAACAACGAATGATATAAGCATGGATGTCGTAGTTACGAAAGATTGCGGACTCCTATGGAATTTATCCAAATAAGTTGGAGAGAGTTGGAAAAATGACTACAAGTCAGGGACTAATGGTGAGATTATTGTTCTTAAGATACAGTATTAGGATATAATATTTTGGGTAATTAGTCTCATGTTTAATTGTTATTGTTGAAACGTTTTTACCTTTCTTTTTGGACATTTTCATCCTTATTTCTACATTTCATTGTGCAAAATGTTATTTTCACATATTTTCTCAATTAAAAATTATGAAATGACGAATAAACCCTTATCTTTAAATATAAAGAAAGAAAAAAAAAAACTAATTGCAATCACAATCACAAATTTTTTTAAAAGAGCAAATAAATTACAAATAAATCACTAAATGGGTAATTAGTACATAATGTTCATATCTTTCATCGTTATTGTGAAAAACATTCATTTTCTTGGCATTTTCACATTTAATTACACATTTAATTGTGCAAACCATACATTTCCATCCAATTTTTAAATAAATAGTTGTGAAATAATGAATATATCATCATATTTAAATAAAAAAATATTTTAATAATTTTTAATTCTTTAATAATTTATTTGTGACTCGTTTATACTTTTATTTTTTTTGTTTAATTTTTAAATAAATTTAATTGTGACTCGTTTGCACTTTTTAAATTTTTTAAATAATTTATCGGGGACTTGTTTTCACTTTTTAAAAAAAATTTGAAACTATGGTTACAATTAATTTTTTAGCTTTTTTATTTAAATAGGAAAGTATATTTGTTATTTCACGGCTTTTATTAAGAAATTGTATGAAAATTGATAGAAAAATGGTTTGTGCAATTAAATGTATAAATAATTGTGAAAATACCAAAAAATAAAAGATATGAGACTTTTTTTGCAATAATAGTTAAAGATATGGACATTATGCACTAATTGCTCTTTTAATAATTTATTTGAGATTCATTTGCGCTTTTCAAAAAAAATTGGGATTATGATTTCAATTAGTTTTTCTTTTTCCTTTAAATAAAATTGTATATTTGTCATTTCATAATTTTTAATTGAGAAAATAGATGAAAATGATATTTTGCACAATAAAATGTGAAAATAAGGGTGAAAATGCCAAAAAATAAAAAGTAAGAACGTTTTCTAATAATAACAGTGAAAGAGTAGGACGTTATTTGCTAATTACTATAAAAATTTTTGAAGTGCAAATTTTGCGCGCCTTTATTACTTTTCCCGCTCAAAGTACAAGAGTTGACCTATGGCGCATATTAGCATCGATCCTCTCCGGCCAATTATTCCAACATCTCATTTTTCATTCCCGCTTTGCCACTTGAAAAACTGAGGTCCATCTTCCATCTTCCAGGCGCATGTTATCCGCACCGCCATAAATCAGACCTCGGCTCAAATTAGCACGCTCGCCGCCGCAGCAGGGGAAATAATAAATAGAGCTGGAACATTACAATTCGCATCCCAGGTGCAAGTTAGTCTCCACCGCCGCAGACGGCAGCAATTTCTCCCCACCAATGGCGGCGAATCAACCGCTAGACTTCACAAAAACCCAACGTGTAGTCCTTTTGATAGATCTACACCCACTCCTCACTCTTCATAACCCTAAACCCTACCTCACCACCGTCCTCTCCGCCGCCTCCAGCTTCCTCCATTTCCCGCCGCTCGCCGCCTCCCTTTTTGCCTACAAGCTATTCTTCTCCTCCCTCTCCCCGCTCCGTTCCGCCTCCACCATCCCCAGCCACTTCCACACCCCGTCCCTCTCCTTCAATCTCCCTTCCCATACCCTTGCCTCTCTCTCCAGCGCCCTCGGTTCCTTTCCTATCCTAACCAATCTCCCGATTCCCCCAGGAGCACGTGCTTCGCTCGTTGCCAGCTCACTTCTTCAGCTTACCCACGACTACGCATGGGAGTCTGAGAATGAGAATTTGTTAAGTAAGGATTGTTTTAATGATTTTAACCTTTGTAGAGTTCCTTCCAATTTGGTTCTGTTGTTTTCGCCTGTGTGTAGATCCATTAATAATTTGTATGAGTTCATGGATTTGCGCGATTTAGATGGGTTTTCGGTGAAATTTGAAGGGATGTTTTGTGGTGTGAGGGAGGCTTTTATCACTAGGGATATTCATTTTAGTTGGATTAATGTTAAGAGTGATGAGCAACACTTAGATGCAACTGATGAGAAGGAAGTGGATATAAATGAATGTGGGGTTGAGTTAGCAATGTTTGAGGAGGAGAATAGGAAAATGGGTTGGGGGTTTTGCTCAAGTGATCTGATTGTTTTTGGTTCGTCTTTATTGCCATTCGGGTTGATATATCCAAAAATTGGGCTTTCATTTGATTTTGTGGAATTTGGTGGTATGTGCAAGGGAAAAAGAAATGGGCAATTGAGTCTCGAGATCTTGGATGTAAATGGCAAGCCTCTGAAATGTAAGTGCCTTGATCTTGAGTTGGTGAAGTTGAAGTCCTTTCTGGGTACCATTAGATCTGACGATATTTTGAGTGTTTTGGAGCAGGGTGATCAATCTAATCAAGATGCAGTTTGGGGCCAATTTGGAGATGAAAGTATAAAACTACAGGTTAAGGCAGTACAAAGGTGTATTGAAAGTGTGGAGATTGGAGGGTGCTTATCCGATTATGTTATAGTACGTGAGTGCTCCAGAGAAACACAAAAATGCAAAAAGAAGAGCAATGATGATAATTTTGCTGATAGGGTTCTTGAAATGCTACGTGGTGAAATTGGTGGAAACACTTGTGAAAATCAGATGCCCATCTGGCAAATGATACTGAGTTTTCTCCACAGGGAAGGTTATTGGGCTATTGTCTCACTTTCAAATAACAATGGAGATTCATCTGTGGGTATTCTCAAGCCTTTTACAGCTCATTTGGCTATCCTCGCTATCATAGATGACAATCATACTAAAATTAATGATTTAAGTCTATCCAAATTTGGCAAGGTTGTTGGTGAGGTTCGTGATACTTGCACTGCAGATATGAATGACTCAAATGGGTGCATTGGCTCACAAACTGATACTTCAACTTCTGGAAATTGTGAACCATCAGGAGACAGAAAAAGGAAAAAAAGCAAAAAGCATTTACATCAGGATACAACGTGGAGTTCCTTTTGCCAGGCAGTCCTTGAGGGTTCTCAATTTGATTTATTGGAGGTTTACATTTCGGGACAGTTTGAAAAGACAAAGAAGCTAAAGTTCTTGAAATGCTGGATGAAGCAAATCAGTAAAGTTAATCCAAATCGCGTTACGACTTTGAATGGATCCAAGTCCATGGAAGAACTTTCCACATGTCATGGCCTGTCTTCTGAATTATCTCGAGTGGAAGAGAGAGTCATTCCTCTTTCAAACTCAGAGATTTCAGAAACCTTCTTCAATAATCTTCCAAAGAGAATTCAACATAGTCTGGAATCTGGTATGGACTTGCAAAATCTAGCAGAGCGAGTCGTCAAGTGTTGTATTCATTTCTTAGATGGGAAGTGTGAGATTGACAATGACACAAAAGATCAACCCCTTCAGAAAGATTCAAATGATTCTTGTGATGAAACAGTTGGTGCCAGGCTAATGAAACTTGTACTAAAGGAACCCAAGGAAATGAAGAAGATACACCAGGATCATGATCCATCTTCCAAAGCATCCGAGATACATTCAACATCAGCAAATATAGTCAGAGAGTATCCGATCTTTTCATTATATTATATTGTCTTTGATCGTTATGTGAATCAGACAAGTCTCTATAGTTGCCTAATATAACTTTATTACAAACATTTTCCTTGATTTGCACAAGATATGAATTTCAGATTTTACTTCGGATGGAAATTCTGCGATCAGATGTTTCTGTGACTATGGAGCAAGCTAGTAAACAAAAGCTGGTAAAGCAGATCTGCTCCCTTTTAGAAATTATCCAGTACCTCATGGAAGGAGGCATTCATGGTCATGTTAGCCTATATGATTATGTTGAAAGGACCATCAAAGCAAGGTAAGAGCTTCACATATGTTATAATTGACCTTTTTTTTTTACAACGTTATAATTGGCTTTTGATTTCATTAATCTTACGTTTTTCTTTTTATCAAACCTACTCTGTTGTTTCTTTTGTACTGTTATAATTATTAGATTGATAGTGAACTATCATTTATGTATTTTACTAAACAATCTTTTTGACTAAGACACCAATATATTTACATAACTTAACCAAGCAACCTTGGCACACAGTACCAATGGGCATGGTTTCGAGTACCAAGATGGTTTAAGATGCAAGTATTAATTTTCACAATAGTCCACAAAGAAGAAGATTAGGTGAAAATATTATTTGTTCAATTATGTAAAAAAGGTACGCAAGAGAAAAAAAATCTGGAGTAAGCATTGCACAAAGGGCTTAAGGGGATATTAGATGACCTTGTGAAAAGACCTACAATTCAATTTGATGGTTAAGCATTATTGCATTAGCACAAATTAAATGGGTTTGCAACCTTGACATAGTAAACTAATATACAGAAGTTATTGGCGGTTAGCATTTTTTATTCTGTTTAACTTATGACAGCAATCTCAAAATTTATAGACGACTTTGGTGTCATAACTATTTAAAACAATTAGAATATGTTCCTTTTTAATTAAGTAATAGTCGTTTTATTTATTACAAAAAGCATTTTTAAAAGTATCAGCTTAAAAGGCATTAAAATGTCATTACCTGAATTACACCAAGGCCGGTCATCCTAACGATATCTTGTACATGATCTAAAGGGGAAAAAAAAACCAAAAGAAAGCCTCTTTTATGTTATAAGAACATATATATTTTTTTTGATGTTGTGGGATTATAATAATTTACTTGACATAGCTTATTTTTTTCAAGTTAAGAAGCTTTTGTTCAGATTTTCTCCATCCACACTAGAAAATATGTCCAAGCTTTTAATATTTGGGAGGAAAGGAAGCAATCTAGTTTTTACGTGTCCTCTATTATTGTTCTTCACAAATCAAGAAATAGATAAGTTGCCAAATGGCCTTATTTTCAGGTATATTATCACTTTAGAAGATGTCGTAAACAAAATCTACACTAAAATGGATCTGCTGCCATTTGGTGATGAGGATGAAGTTCCATCTCTTTTATTCAATAGTGAGGACAGTAATCAACCTTGGAGAGAGAAACATGAAAGGTATGAGAAAGCTGAGACCAACAGCAATCACCAATCTGTCTCAGCAGAAGACGAGTCTTTCCAGGCGCCCAAAAATATAAACGATAGTATCAAAGTGAGTACAAAAGAGGAATGTGACCACTTGTTTAATGAAGCTCGTGAAAGGAGAGAGAGGGCTCGAAGATTTGTATCTTTCACTAGCTGGATGCCAGATTTGCAAAGAGTATGGGCCCCAAAGCAAACAAAGGCAGCAAAAGCAAAACGAGAACCGAAGAAATCAAAAAGAAAGGATAGACAAAAAACTACTTACAGCGTTGTCCACGAGACCCCAATGACAGGAAACATGGGTGACAAAGATCTCAAAGGTCACGGGAGCTCTTCTCATTCTGTTTCTAAAGCTTTGTTCCAAGATGACTGATGAAAAGTTCAGAAGATAGCACGCACATGCATTTCAGTGGATATTGCTGTAATAACAAATTTTAGTTCTTGTATTGCATTAATAGAAAGCAGAATCAGAAAGGAGTCAGACATCAAGCATTTAATTCCATATACTTCAACTGTAAAATCTCTTCTGTAGCTGCCTCTTGATGACTATGTAAAAATGCATATGCTGTACTTATTTCTAACTTATTATAAAATAGAAGTATCGAACCAGGTAGCCTCTGTACTGTGTTCCAGTTGATTTCATGTACTGAGAAACTTCAGTTTTTCCTAGAAAAACTTGTGAGCTTATAGCAAGAAGCTCCCTACCTCTTGTACACTTGATTATGTGCTTTTACTTTCTTAGTGGATGCTGTAGAACGTGCAGAAAATTGCTCATTTGAACCTTTTGGCATATGGAACATTTCTGAGGAACTTGCCGTCAAATAGGACTGCCTTGCCATCTTTACAAAGAGACATTCTTTCTTGAATTTTGAAATCTGTTATCTATATGCCAGTCCACAGAAGATAATAGGCTGGTTTAGATTGACAGGCTGAATATATGATGACATATAGTCAAATTAAACTAGGCAAGCAACAGAATAAGAAAATTGACAGTAAAGATTCAGTAAAGTGCTCTCTACCTTCTTTTGGTTTAATGTTTTGCTCTTGATTGATAGAAAATTACTGTCAAGAATATTGAGCCCGAAGCTTGTGCTCGTGCCCGTGCTCCTCCAATGCTCTTGTCCAAAGTGCAAAAAGAAAAAACTTCAACAATCACGCCAGAAAAATAGGATGACTGTACGAGAAATGAGGATGAATAGTAATACTCACTTGTTTTTGTGCTTAGTCTTTTTAAAAGGAGATGGCCAATTGATCATATGATATGTCTAAATTTAGAGGAATGCTATTTGTACATCACAAAGACATAAATGAGAGTGAACGAGAAAAAGAGACAGAAAGAAAAAAACCCAATAAATTAAATAAAATGGCGGGAGACTATATATTTTATTTTCATAATAAAACTTGACATTGTGAAATCCAAACATGTGAAAAAAAGTAGTATTTTTTAGTAATTGAACCTTTTTTCTCTACGTTGTCTGGTAATTGTCCAATTTCAATATGGTCGCAAACAATTTGGTTACGTTAGGTTTTATTATCATAGTGTGTACAACCGATGAAACGCAAAAACCAAATCGTTTTTCCCTCCATTTCTCAACTGCCATTCAAAAAATGCAATCCCCCCAGTATAGAACCGATGATTTCTTAACCTCGTATTAGACAAATGCCCCGATATTAAGACCCTCAAAACAATCCATTCCAAGATTATCTCCGACCCGATTTTATACTCGAATACGTCCCTCGCCATCAAATTAATGAGAGCTTATGCTGCGTGTGGCAAACCCAATATCACTCGTAATGTATTCGACGAGATTCCTGAGAGAAATAATGTTATTTTTAACTTAATGATAAGAAGTTATGTGAATAATCAGTTTTATACAGATGCATTTTTTATGTATAAGAGTATGCTATCGCGTAGTGTGGCCCCGGATCATTATACATTGCCTTGTGTTTTGAAAGCTTGTTCTGCATCGAATAATTTAAGAGTCAGGGTGCAAATTCATTGCCCAGCTGTGAAAATGGGTCTGGACTTGACTCTGTTTACGGGCAATGGTCTGATTGCCATGTATGGGAAATGCGGGGTCGAGGCAAGACGGGTTCTTGACGAAATGCCTTATAGGGACATTGTTTCTTGGAATTCTATGGTGACAGGGTATGCGCAGAATGGAAGGTTTGATGATGTGTTAGAGGTTTGTAATGAAATGGGGCCGTTAGGTTTGAAACCTGATTCTGTAACAATGGCTAGATTCTCTCCAGCTGTAACAAAAACTTGTAAAGAAAATGATGTGTTTGTGAAGGAAATGTTCATGAGCCTGGCTCGAGAGGAATTGGTTGCATGGAATGTAATGATAGCAGCGTATAGCAATAATTCTATGCCTAGAGATGCAGTTGAGCTTTATTCGCAAATGGAAGCTCAACGGTTGGAACCAGATGCAATTACTATTGCTAGCGTTCTTCCAGTTTGTATGGATCTTTCAGTTGTATCACTGGGAAGGCGGATTCATGAATTTGTTGAAACAAAGGGGCTCCAGCCTATCCTCTCCGTAGAGAACGCCTTAATCAATATGTATGCCAAGTGTGGATGTTAATCAGAAGCTGGGAAAGTGTTTAATGGGATGCAGTTAAGGGATGTTGTCTCGTGGACTTCAGAGCTATTGAGTTATTTACCAAAATTCAGGATTCAGGTCCTATTCCCGATTCATTAGCCTTTGTTTCAATTCTTTCAGCTTGCAGCCACACACGATTATTATCTGAAGGCCGACATTATTACAGATTGATGACCGAGAAGTATAAAATATTTCCTAGGTTAGAACACTGTGCTTGCATGGTTGATCAATTTGGACGTGCTGGTCTTGTAGAAGAGGCCTACAATTTTATCAGCCAGATACCAATGGAGCCTAATGATCGGGTTTGGGGAGCTTTGTTGAGTGCTTGCCATGTTTATAGTAACATGGATATCAAGCTTGTAGCTGCAGATCACCTTTTCCAATTGGCTCCAGAGCAGTCTGATTATTATATCCTGTTATCGAACATATATGCAAAGTCTGGGAGATGGAATGGCGTGACATCAATTCGGTCAATCATTAAAGGGAGAGAAATCAGGATAGTACCTGGCGTTAGAATTGCATTTGATTACTTCTTACCTCTTTAATATTATTCCCCCATAGTTGTGAATTTCTTCTTCTCTTCATCCATGGACACCGGCCAAGTGAGAACCCCACGAATTCCATGTGTTCTTTAACGATATCAGAGCTTGACTATAACAAGATTAAGATTGAGATTAGTTCGGGTACTTTAGATTTAAATTATCGACCTGCCAAATAAATTCCAATACTATAAGTATTTGATTATTCAAACTTGGCGGTCTTTGAAATGTCTAATGTACAATTGATTGAAGTCTTCGCTTAAGTACTAATTAATAAACCCTCTAGTACATGTTCAGTACACAATACACGACATTATTAAATAACAGATAAAAACTAAAATCTTGTTTATAGTACTATCAAGTTTCTTCAGTTACTGCTTAACAAACTCAAGCTAAAGGATTAATGGACGTTTTTGTCCTTCAAAGGAACTATCCTTCTCTGGAAGACTGTGATTTTCCTTTGTCTATATATTTTTTCATCTCTTTTGAAAGAGAGACAACCTTTCAAGATGTTATTTCTAGGAAACATCTATATTATCTGCAAATTCAATATGAGCCCTTTATGGAACATTTATTTTTATTTGAAGTTTTTCCAACTACGAATTTAAAACTGCACATAAATATATAATATGTCAACACTTGACTTATGGAAATTCATCAGAAAATGTTGTTCCAATATACAGTATGTCAAGATTTGACTTATGAAAATTCATCAGAAAATGGTGTTCCAATACTACTACTCCACGTAAGTATTACCCTCAAGACGCATGTATTTTTTTCCCCGAATCTTTGTACTTGCAGGACCCCATACATCTATAAATTACAATCTCCTGTGAAATTTAGATAGACATCAAGAAATTACATAAGAAAAATGGCAAGTTATTTGCAAATTTCATTTCTGATATTCCCAATCTTGATTGCCTCTTTCTTCAGCTCCTCACAGGGCAGTGGAATCGCCGTCTACTGGGGCCAAAATGGTGGTGAAGGGACTTTAGCCGCTACATGCGCCACCGGGTTCTACCAATATGTGAATATTGGTTTCTTAACAATCTTTGGCAATGGCCAAACCCCAGTACTGAACTTGGCTGGCCATTGTGAGCCACCCTCTGGAACTTGCACCAGTTTAAGCAATGACATAAGGGCTTGTCAAAACCAAGGCATAAAAGTCCTCCTCTCCCTTGGTGGTGCAACCGGAAGCTACTCGCTTTCGTCCGCTGCTAATGCACAAGAAGTCGCTGATTACCTTTGGAACACCTACTTAGGTGGCCAGTCAAGTTCACGTCCCCTCGGAGATGCAGTTTTGGATGGTGTAGACTTTGACATTGAATCCGGCACAGGTCAGTTCTGGGATGTCCTAGCCAATGCGCTCTCGAGTTATAGCAGCTCACAAAGAAAGGTGTACTTATCTGCAGCACCACAATGTCCTATCCCAGATGCACATCTAGACACCGCGATCCAAACTGGGCTCTTCGACTACGTTTGGATACAGTTTTACAACAACCCGCAGTGTGATTACCGAGGTGGCGTGGATAGTGTTTTAGCGAGTTGGAATCAGTGGACTGCAGTTCCATCAAATCAGATTTTCATGGGATTACCCGCGGCGCCTGAAGCTGCGGGTGGTGGATATATGCCACCAGATGTGCTCATTAATCAGGTTCTTCCAACTATCAAGAATTCTCCCAAGTATGGAGGAATCATGATATGGAACAAATTCTATGATCAGAGCTATAGTTCATCTATTGTGGGCAGTGTCTAAATTCAATCTGCCTTCTCCCCAGATCCTGAATAAATCCTACTAAATAAATCCTGGCTTGTAAACCCTATGAATGATAGAAATATAAATGTCATGAAAACCACTTATTACAAATAAAAACTTCTGTTACTTCTATTCTCAGTATCCTTGGAAATGTTGCCTTAATAAAAGTGCATCTAGATGTCAACAGAGCCATAAAATGTGTCCTGTAAGATGAACGAGATTTTAGGTTTTCCTTTTTTTTTTCATCCTTTAATTATGTCTAATAATTTATAGATAAACGAAACGTAACATATT
This sequence comes from Fraxinus cuspidata, assembly GCA_903798385.1. Taxonomy (NCBI): domain Eukaryota; kingdom Viridiplantae; phylum Streptophyta; class Magnoliopsida; order Lamiales; family Oleaceae; genus Fraxinus; species Fraxinus cuspidata. The sequence goes on along the minus strand of CAIGRP010072997.1, from coordinate 9,603 downwards.
ATTCTTCCAAATACAAACAATAGATAACTTCCTCTTTTAGGATGACATTATTGACTACACAAAAGATTGAAAATATTTCATAGTATTGTTAATAAAATGTATTTTTTTCGTAGTATTGTATTTCAGAACGTGTTATGAGAACCTTAATTCAAGGGTCATTGCCTTAAAAGTATTTGAAGAAAATGGAGAATACCCCCAGCCCTAATCCTACCCTACCCCACCCCACCCCCACCCCTTCTTTCAACATTATTTAATTTTTGACTACAAACAAGGTATCAATTGGGCAGTTCGTTTCTCACGTTGACCATAGACTTTACAGCAATATGAACTCACTAATTACAAGGCAGCATGGTCCTCCCTAATGTAGGTCCTGAGTTACTGCTACTTTTGTAAGTTCGGGTATGCCTAAGATAATTCTACTTTAATTTTGATCAATATAATTTTGCATTTATCAATAAAAAAAAGAAGGAATTATGGCTACTCTCTTTTCCCTACAAATACATAGCAGAGGGACTTTTTTCATAACTTACTTTTGTGACTGTCGATACCCATTATTGTTATCATCGATAAATTTGCAGAATCATATCAAATGTGCACATCATCTACTATTATTTATATCTACTATTATTTATACGTAGATCACATTATATTGTACTCTCCACTGAAGGACTTCAAATTTTCTCAACCAAATGGGTAAGGAGTTCTCCCCCAAATAGACGCTTTAATGTTCACTCGGTACTTGAACATTCGATCCCCCGGATTCGTTGTTTGCCGTCTCAAACTGTCAAATTGTGAATAACAATCTAAACAGAATGACAAAATGATATGTCGTAGTTAATACGAACTTTCTGATTTTAGATATATTAATAGATCTAGGAATCAAATTAGCGGGATTGAAAAATGATTTATGGAGTCTATAAAATTTATTATAAACAAAACTTACATATGGCAAAAAGAAAATGTAAACCGCACCATTCCCTCAAGAATTCTATACAAATAAACAATTATGCTACATGTACATTTACTTTGACATCAAATTTGACGTTTAATGAGGTGACATAAATCGTGGCCTTTAATTTTAAATACATTTCATCAACTCCCTGGTCAGGTTTTACGCTGTTATGCTCATGTACATCTAGCATTATTCAAAAATACAAAAGCAAACACATTGAAAACCAAAAATGGCGAGAAAATATCATTTCATCTCTCTAATCCTCTTCATCTTATTCCAAGCTGTTTTTGAATCCTCCCACAGCCAAGGTGACGGAGGAATTGTCATCTATTGGGGCCAAAATGGCAACGAGGACACCTTACTTGAAACCTGGGCCACCGGAAAATTCTCCTTTGTCAATATAGCATTCCTCAACAAATTCGGAAATGGCCAAACCCCTGAAATCAATCTCGCAGGTCATTTCACATCACACTTGTCGTAAAGTCGGCAATGACATACGCGCTTCCCAAAGGAAGGGTATTGTTACGCCCTGAAAAACTAGGATCCTTAAAAGGGGCCTAATCAGCCTACATGCCAAACAATCCTGGGGTCCACGCTTATACTATGGCCTAGGGTAGCCCATCTACATGCAGGCGAGCCAATTCAGGTGCGGACGACCCGTCTCCTCCACATAGAATACTTGGACCGACCACTTTACATACAAACCCCATGAACAAAGTCGGCCCAGGACGAGACAGTGGCGAGATCTTGCATAGATCTCATGCCATGGGAGTTGACAAAACAACTCACTTCCACTATCACTGTCGTCGCCACCGTCCTATTTGGTCAAGTCTAAAGTACAAGCTAGACTTTATAGACACAAAAGTGGTAATAGCATTTAAGGATGTAATTGATTGATGTATATGAAAATAAAGGGGAGTCGTTTGAATGAGGTCACGTGCACTATTATCCAATGGACTCCATTCATTTTGTCCAAGTATAAAAGCTTATACTTAGTTCATTCGAAGATAATGCAAGTTTAGATTCTCAAAACTATATTCTTACTACACATACACTCTATATTTTACCCCAAAGCCGACCCTCTTTTCCATAATAGGGCTCACATTTAAAGCTCTCTCACACCCAGAAATTACTTCACCAACTGCCTTAATCGTCGGAGTGCGCGCAACCAACTTCATCCCTCCCGGAGAAGGTCACATGTGACTAACGATTTGTCCAAATGTGCAGGATTCGGCTTGCGTGGACGTGAGAGGCCTTGGAATCTGTTGACCACATTACTTATACTTTTTTTGGGTCAACAGGTACCAATATTGGGAGGCATTGGAAATTACTCTATAGCCTTTGAAGAAGATGCAAAGATTGTATCGACTACTTGTGGAACAATTTCTTGGGTGGAGAATCATCTTCTCGACCACTCGGCGACGCCATTCTCGATGGCATTGATTTTGATATTGAGCTTGGATCAACACAATATTAGGATGTTCTTGTGAGATACAGTAAAAATGGCAAAGAAGTGTACATTACCGGAGCACCCCAGTGTCCATTTCCCGATAGGTTTTTGGGGGCTGCGCTTAATACAATGTTGTTTGACTACGTTTGGGTTCAATTCTATAATAATCCTCCATGCCAGTACACTTCTGGGAATAGAGATAAGTTGAAGAATTTTTGGGATCGTTGGACTACGTCAGTTAATGCTAGGAAGATATTTTTGGGTCTGTCGGCTGCGCCACCTGCCGTCGGAAGTGGGTTTATTCCGTTGGTGGTTCTGAAGTTGGAGATTCTTCCGGTGATAAGGAAATCGAACAAGTATGGTGGCGTGATGTATTGGGATAAACAATCCGGGTACAGTGACTCCATCAAGAACAGTGTATGATTGAATCAATCACAGTTGACTTTGACTTTTTCGTTTGTCTGACATCAAAAGGCTTTATATTCTGGTTTGTTATTAATAGGATGTTAGGTGGAGATTAAAATTAGATTTTTAGTAGATTTTAATAGAAGTTTTTGAAATGTGTGGTTGAAAAGTAGTGGGAACCATGAAATATATTGTTAATATTGATTGTTTAATTTTGACTTGGATTAAAATCAGATTTTAATTCGAATCAAACATGGGCTTAGGGAAGTAATTGTCACAGGACTAAAACGTATTATGTTATTATACTATTTAAAGGTATTGCATTATTGAGTATGTGTTTTCTTATGCAATATTAAATAAATTAGATAGTTTATAAATAAGATTTTATTATAAACTAAAGAGAAAAGAAAGAATAAAAGAGATAAGTTAATAAATTTGTGTGTTTTATTAAGAATCAAAACTCCATATTTATAGAGAATGATTGGAAATACAATGATAATTTCTATGACTGTATGAGTACAATTATCATTCACAAATAAACTTATCATTTACAACACTCTCCCTTAAATGACACGTTACAAAATATATGTCTCGTCAAAACCTTGTCAAGAAAATCTAATGTGATAAACTTGATCGAAGGAAAAATAGAACAACTTATCCCTTGATTCCAATCCTTGTATCAATTCATCCTTATCTTGTACATCAATGTCTTAAATATTGCAATTCTGATGAAGCACGTTTCGTGTTGTCTTGTTATAACCTTTAAATAACGCCATCTTCATACGAGATATTCATCGACCTTTGATGACTTTAGTAATATGATGATTCAAAAAATTGCTCTTGCTGATCTCTTCGAGAGTCTCATACATATTAGAGTATTATTTTGAGGGTAAATATCTTTTAAGTTATGAACATTCATTATACAAAAAATATGTCTCGTTAAAACATTATTAGGAAAAAAACAGTAGAAAAAATCCTATGAAGTAATAAGAGTACATTTATTTTTTTGAATACGTTACAAAATATTGTCTCATTAAAAACCTTGCCAAGAAAATCTAATAGGACAAAACATCGATCAAGGTAAAAATAGTACATTGCGTATTTATTATCTCTCATGATAATATTACTTGAATTATACTTCAGGCGTATTAATTTATTCCACGATAGTATCAAAACCATACAAAATAAATTGTCTACAATCACATTTATTACATGCATATCAAATTTCATGCATTGTCGCGCTAACTAGGTAGAGGCTTGTGATTACACCACAACGTGATAATTCATCTATTTATATAAGTTTTTTCGCGAAATTCATTATATAAAGAGTCGTACATTTTATGTTACGACTTTACTTTTTTTTCATTTTCATTTCGCATAAATATATACTTTTAGGTGTTCAAACCGTAGATCCTGAAACCTAAGGTTTCTCTAGTAAGTTCAATTTTAGCGTGATCACGTCATTTTATTGGCCAATCAATACTTCGATCGATATGTTTCAACGAATTAATATCGATATCCTCTCTATTCATAATATGAAGCATTACATTACGTACAAAAATATTGTCGGCATCTTTTTCTTTTGCCTTTTTATTATTTTCTATACTTACATAACTTATCTCAATTTTCATTATTTCAGGTACCCGAACCTCTTCTAGGGTTTTAAAACTTGACTCTGTTTTCGGGCAATTGTCTGATTACCATGTATGGGAAATGCGGGTTTTTGGTCGAGGCAAGATGGGTTCTTGACGAAATGCCTTATAGGGACATTGTTTCTTGGAATTCTACGGTGGCAAGGTCTGCGCAGAATGTAAGGTTTGATGATGCGTTAGAGGTTTGTAAAGAAATGGGGCCGTTAGGCGTGAAACCTGATTCTGAAAAAATGGCTAGACTCTTTCCAGCTGTAACAAATAATTGTAAAGAAAATGTTGTGTTTGTGAAGGAAATGTTCATGAGTATAGCATGAGAGGAATTGGTTGCATGGAATGTAATGATAGGAGCGTATAGCAATAATTCTATGCCTAGAGATGCAGTTGAGCTTTATTCGCAAATGGAAGCTCAGCAGTTGGAACCGGATGAAATTACTATTGCTAACGTTCTTCCTGCTTGTGGGGATCTTTCGGAGATGTCAGTGGGAAGGCGGATTCATGAATTTATTGAAACAAAGGGGCTCTGGCCTAACCTCTCCGTAGAGAACGCCTTACTCAACATGTATGCCAAGTGTGGATGTTTATCAGAAGGTAGGAAAGTGTCTAATGGGATGCAGGTAAGGGATGTTGTCTCGTGGACTTCAATGATGTCAGTCTACGGTAGGAGTGGGAAGGTCACAGAGCTATTGAGTAATTTACCAAAATTCAGGATTCAGGTCCTATTCCCGATTCAATAGCCTTTGTTTCAATTCTCAGCTTGCAGCCACACAGGATTATAATCTGAAGGAAGACATTATTACAGATTGATGACTGAGGAGTATAAAATAGTTCCTAGGTTAGAACACTGTGCTTGCATGGTTGATCTATTTGGACATGCCGGTCGTGAAGAAGAGGCCTACAATTTTATCAGTCAAATGCCAATGGAGCCTAATGATCGGGTTTGGGGAGAATTGTGAGTACTTGCCATGTTTATAATAACATGGATATCGGGCTTGTAGCTGTAGATCATCTTTTCCAATTGGCTCCAGAGCAGTCTAATTATTTTGTCCTTTTATCGAACATATATGCAAAAGCTGGGAGATGGAAAGATGGGACATCAATTCGGTCAATTATGAAAGGGAGAGGAATCAGGAAAGTATATGGTATTAGTAATGTTGAGCTCCATAATAGGGTCCACCGTCCTTGCTTTTGACCAATGGCATATCTATGAAGAGTTAGATGTCTTGGTAGGGAAATGAAAGAAGCAGGTTATGTCCCAAAAATCGACAGTGCATTGCATGATGTGGAGGAGGAAGATAAAGAAAACCATCTAGCAGTACACAGAGAGAAATTGGCCATTGTATTTGCAATTATTAATATTGAACCAGGGCAGCCAATCAGAGTTAAGTAAAAATCTATGTGCTTGTGAAGATTGCCATATTGCTATAAAGTTCATGTCCAAGATTACTGAGCGTAAAACTATATTAAGGGATACAAACTGTTTTCATCATTTTGAAAATGGGATTTGCTCATGTGGTGATTATTATTGAATACAGATAAATATCACATCCCATATATGGCCTCAGTAGAGTAGCTTTTCCAAATGAGATTACTCTATGTCATCAAGCATTACATGATGCATGATCACTTGCTCCCAATTTTTACTGAATGTTTCGATCAAATATCTGTTTGCCCTTCTTTACTTGGACCTGGTTTTGGATATTTAACTGAGCACCTTGCTTTGAGTATCTATATTTGAGAGACGCGTTGAAGCCTACTTCTCCAAACAGACTTGATATTGAGGTAAAAAATGATAAGCGGGAATGCTCAAGAAGAGCCCAATGGCTGGATAAAGTTCACTGAGCTCACTAGAGTAAATAATGATGAGAGAGAGCTGAATTTTACTATGTGAACCATAACAATACTCACTCCAGTTAGACTTTATTTGAATTGAGCTCGATTTAATTCCAGCATGATTTTAGCCAGTCACTTTTTGTTAGGCTAACACTGAAAACTTCCATTTTTTTAGTAGTATGGAGATCAGTTTAGTTAGTTTAGAAATTCATCGGCAGAAGAGAACAGTTTCACTGTGAATAACTGCCAGGCGAGGTTTCATTCTGGGTTTTTTCCAACACCTTCTTATCAAGGTTAGAATCCTTACTGAATTAACGTCAACAAAATGCAGTTATTTATTCTGATAATTGTACTTTAAAAAACTTATACCCAAACTTTATTGCATTTTCATTCTTATGCAGTTTTCATCTCAAATCTAAGTAATAGGTCAAATAAGGTGTTGATTTACTTTTCAATCTTGTGTCCCTAGCCATCTTGGCATAGTTTTGTAATGATGGCTCTTAATATAGTTTAAAGCTTGAACACAAAGGCAAACACAACAATATGGAAAACCCTACTTGATTGAATTCTCTTTTCCATCTTCCCATTATACTTTTGGTTTGTTCTGCAAAATCGATTACACAACATTAGATAGTAAGTGTTAAAAAAGAAGAAGAAACTAAAATATTGTTCATTATATTGGGTAATGAATAATTCTTTAGGCTAATGTTTTCGAATTTGCTTGAACTCAAATGTTGAAAATTCATTTTAACTTCACTCTTCTTTTTACCATTGTATCAATAGTCTTCCTATCTCCCTTCCATTTTTGCCTGTGCGATTCTAACAGGGGCTACAAATACCAGCCACAAAAAGTTTCAATCTAAAAACTCCTCACGAACTTGACGTTGTTTTCTGAACAAGCTTGAGCGGGAAATACACAAACACGTCCCCTGTCTCCAAGTTTCTTTCCTCTACACTTTTGTTTCTCGGCCGTCTTCAAGCATTTGTTCAAGTCTCTTTTTCTTGTTGGCGAAAATATAACTGGAAGTTGGAGCCACTTGCAACCTTCGTCTTCAAGCCTGAAGTCCTCCGACGATAATCGTAATGGCAGGTTTGTAAGCTTCCAGCTCAGGCCACTGTCCTGTGCTTAAATCTCCATTCCTTGCCAACAATTTTTCCCAACTCCGTTAGGAGCCCACGTTGGTTGGCCTATTACGATTTACATCAGTGTTGTGCATAAATTTTGTTTTCCATTTCTTTTTCCCAGCTACATCGCAAGAAATGAGAAAATGCTCATATTGTATAATTCATTTCATTAGTGTTGTAACCCAAATTTGATCGTAGTAAGAGTTACCGAGTTACGTAATCGGCATTTACTTCTCGCATCTCGTTTTTCTTTCACAAGTCAACCTCTAACTCTGCCTATTATGACGCAGCTCACAATCGGGGATTTCCATTTGAAGTCCACCCCATCGTCGACGGTTCGTTGTGGTCGTCAAGTACGATTTGCTCCTACTCATGGATCCGTATTATTCTCAAGTGAGTACGCTAAAGTTAGACGTTACGTAATAACCTTGTCGTCCAACGTGTTTGTAAGTTCGAAGTCATTTTGCTTCCACATTTCTAGGATGAGAACCTTGTTTTTGCTCACGTTCTTATCCGTCGCGGGTTGATTATCAGATGTATGCAGGCTCGTCCACACCTGGAGACGTCAACAACGATGAAGGCTCTCGTAAAAATGCACAATGGAATCCGATGGTACTAAAGGTGTTCATCGCCTCTTGTGAAACAGCCATTACAGAGAGACTTCGACAAGGTCCATGCTTCACCAAACACGTGTGGGAGCGAGTTATATTCTTGTTCAACACGACATCTGGGCGCAAATGGAGTAAGTAGCAGTTGCGAAACAAATGGGACTCCATGAGGCGGGACCACCAACGGGTAAGAGAGTTGCTTAATTGCACTAAGGTTGAGTTCAATTCAACAACTGGACACATTTGAGCTAACGAGGAATGGTGGTGTCGGAAAATAAAGATTGCTCTCTTTCACCCTTTTATTACCCGTCTAGGATCTGTAATATTTCAGTGGACATAATTAGCAAGGTCCACCATTGTTTATAAACTGTGAATATGATTGCTTGTGTTGTTCCCTCTGGTTTTCCACATCATGCATGACTAGAAGTTTTTCTTCTTTTGTAATTTGAATTTTTTTCAATGGATGCTCTCTCTCTCTCTGTTTGGCATAGTACTTATTTATCTCAAATGTTGTCGTGAGAAAACAACAACTACAAGGACAAAGATGTGAATGACATCTACATTCGATATCGTCAGTTGTTCGGAGACACCTTTGACAGTGACAAATATGTAGTCACACCGACGAAGCTATGCAGAACAGGGTTTGACTTGTTTGAAGACAGCGGTATGAAGGACTTTCAAGCGACGAGGCACGAGATGCTAAAGGTAAATCGAGCATGTCTATTTCTGGCGCTCGTAGTGGGTAGAAACGTAAGTCCACGTCGGGCGAGCAGAAAGGGAAGAAGAAGAAATTGACAAGTCGCAAATTGTCATACTCTGTGGACCGTGCTAGTAGTGTCATCGAGACAGTGTCAATAAAGATCAACGATATCGTTCGTCCAGCTAAGAACGACATAAAAGCATGTGTTGAGGAGCTGTTAGCAACTGGCTGACTTAAGCGATAAACTGAGATGTTTCACTACGCGTGCATGCTTATTGTTCGCTAAAATAATATACCATAAGTGCATGGGTCGCATTAAAGTAATAAAGTGGACATTTTCAGTCTGAATTGTCGATCACTCGAGGAATGTTTACTTTTAATTATACAAATTTAATCAATTTAATTTTAACAATAAGAACAAACCCACGATAAATTTGATTTTGGAAAATAAGAAAAATTAACTAAAAATCTAGGTTTAACCTACTATATTTTTATGTCGATTAAAACCAAACAATCGTATTAAATCTTGGTGAAAATAGCTCAATAGGTCACCTAGGGTTATGAGTATATATCTATCACTTACACAAACCTAGAGTATTTACCACTTGGTCTAAAATGTAAAACCTGCTCTCGAACGATATACAAATCACTAAACTCAATAATTTAATGGTCAAATAAATGAAAGACATTCAACACAATAATAAATACACATGAAAATGCTTATTTTAACATTAAAATACAAATATTAAAATTAATTAATGTTAGGTTAAGTTACTACCATAAATCCCAATACAAATAACTAGCTAATTTTATACAAATGATAAAAAGGAGAATATTTATAACAATACATTACAAATATGACAAAATAATTGAGAAAATAC
>CAIGRP010072989.1:0-11103 GCA_903798385.1 Fraxinus cuspidata | reverse complement strand
ACTTTGAGAAATTTGGTCAAAGGCCGGTTGGACAAAAACATTTTGAAGGGTGGCTACCCGAACTCATTTCCCCCAAAATAATCCCAAGTCAAAAATCACTTTTCGAAAGCAACATCCTCTCTCCAAAAACCCGCCTTAACAAATGGTGGTGTAATGCCAGCATAGCATTCAACGACGGAGTAGTTTTCCCGGAAATCACTCGACAGTCCTTCAGAGCGAGTTTCAAAACTTTTTTTTTTTTATTTGGGTAGAATTTTGATAGACCTGGTACTCTGCCTTCAAATCTGTCAACAGAAATAGCAATGGCAGAAATTTGGGGTTTCTGGAGGAATGATAATTGGGGTGGACGGTCTTGGGCTTTCATGGTCTTCCTGGGTATAATGGTGCTTCACATCCTGGCCATTTTACTGTTTACTCGAGGTTTCCTTCTCACTCGGACCGAACTTTCCCAATATAGTCAATGCTCTGATGTTCTCGACTCTCCTTGCTTTCCTCCTGAAAATCACAATGTTAACAACTCCAGTAGAGCACCGGGTTGCTGGACGAAACCTTCAGTCGATCGTCTCGTTATAATTGTTCTTGATGCTATCAGGTATTGTTCATATTGCTATCTGGATATTTTTATTTTACTTTTTATTTTTATTTTTGGGGATTGCAAAGTGATTCTAGCCTGACCAATCATTTAAATCAAATTTCTTTCACTAAACCATCCTTACAACCTTTAACAAATTGTTACTACAGGTTTGATTTCGTTGCTCCGAGTACCTTCTACGCAGGCAAGGACTTTGACTTCATTCTTAAATTAGTTTGCTTTTGCATTTTAACCATGTCCTTTGATATGCTTTTCCACACATAATTATTGGTTATTGAATGTTCTATATTCGAGTAGCTTTGTCCAACCATCTACCATTTGTTTCCATTTTATTGATTATAATTTCCAGAGAAGAAACCATGGATGGATAAGCTACAAGTAATACACGAACTTGCTAGTCAGCGCCCATCATCTGCTAGAATTTTCAAAGCTATAGCGGATCCACCCACCACCAGTTTACAACGTCTAAAGGTGATCGTGTGTTTTATCTATTTATTTTTTATATGTTATTTGGGGCCATGTGTATCGTTCTAGAGTTGGTTAACAGAAGGCCACCTTGTTCAATTAGAATACACAAGGTTGCCTCGAATGCCCGTGTCTTGGTATATTTTCTGTACATTTACTGGATGTTGAATGTTTGAGGAATTTTTAAAATGGCCTTCTACAATGTGCAAAGTGATTCACTGACGTTTTATATAAAACACTGTATTTTTATTTAAATATCTTAAATATACTTGCGATAAATGGCCTTCTTTTCAAACTAGTAAAAAACGACACTAATCGAGTCAAATTGACCCCAACCCATTGAAAAAACGACTCAACTCAGTCGACATCAAACCCAAATGGGTCGAATCAACAACCATTTTTCTTAATACAGTGGGGGGTGGGTGGGGACATAAATGTGAATCTCCATTCAAATTTTTATTGTATAGTTTTTGCAGGTCTCGTGCCTTCATAGGCATTGGACTCATATTACAATAAAATCTTAACTTTATTTTCTATTCTTCTTCTGAAAAGATAATTTCATTTGATAATATTCATCATTTTCTTCATATTTATTAGTAGTACCGGCCATCAACATGCATTGACATTTTTGTTTGTTTTTCTGCGACCTCTCTCCTTAAATTCTTAGTTCCACAGTCAATCACTAATTCTACTGCTATTGAGGGGGAGAAATTTAGTATTCTTTTCATTCTTGAGCTAATGAAAATACCCCCCTGTTCTCTCTTGGATTTATGAATTTTCTAATTTGTTAGGATGATAATTTAGCCTTTATTTTACAACCATCATTTCACAACTCTTTAATTCTCATACTCATTTTCAACAAAATATTTGCACAGTAAAATATTTTATATATAAATCCAAAACTTTTCCCTACTTTTTAAACATACATTCTCAAAAAAAAAAATTCAAACCTCCATTTTCTCAAAATAATAGTCATCAAACTGAGGGTTACTATGAAAAACCTGCCACCCTACCGGTTTGCGAAGAAAAGAGAGAAATACATATTCTGGTTCATATCTAATTTCTTGTTTGCATCAGTGAGATCTTTCATACCGTCTAGTGCAAACACAGCCTTGTTTGCTACATAGAAGTCATATTAGATATTGAAGCCATTCATTTTATGTTGAGCTACCGCAATGTTATTGTGAGCCAAAGTTCATTCTTCAACACTTAAATTCACTGAAAGGGGCAGGAAAATTTAGTGTATACCATTATTGAATTGACACGAAAAATGTAGATGACTTGTGAATTAAGATTTGTTACGTATGTATTGGATGCTGCATTTTTTATTAATGTATCTATAAAATATTAAACATCACATCAATTGAGAATCATTTTTTGGACGATTTTAACCCTATTGCAATTCAATTATTTCAATGATACCTAACTTTTCGTTTCTAAATGTATAAAAAATACTACAAAATCCTTATCATGTATGAATTTTGTGTTAATAATTCTCAATTAATTAACATTCACATTAATCTAGACTACATGAATCTTGACTTACTGAATTTTGATATACATAAATCTAGAGTTATTAAAGATAAATTTATTTCTATTGATGTATTTAGGAATTTTAATGGGTGTTTAAATTCATGTGGTAGCAATTAATTGTTGTGTACCAAATGTAGTATGAAAATGTTGCTCATTTGTAGTATTTCATTATCACAAAAAATTTGAATCGTAGAAGTTGAGTTTTGATAGTATAATTTCCTTCTCTTAAATTTCTATCTTGAATTTTATTTTCTTTAATTCATTGGAGATTGAGCAAATCCTCACAACAAATTAGTATCAAATATTACTTTTACAACATTTATAAAGTATTTCAGAATAACATGCAATGCACATTCAACTCTAACTAGTTATAGTAAAGATAGGTTCAAAAACTGCCTTTAAAACAAAGGTTTCTTAAATCCTATCAGCATGATCCAGAAAATTCAATATTTAGTACGTGCAGGTATGATTTTGTGTCCTAAAAAATCAAGAAAAATAGGGAAACCTCTAGCTTCCAAAATGCCACTCCACAGCCAGAAATTCACGTTTATTTCTCTCCTTCTATTTGTCCACACAAAGCTATGTGTTTCCATGAGACAAAATCGACTTCTGTTTTTCCAGCGAGCTTTTTTCACTTGCGGAAGTAATTCCTGCACATTGGCATGTGTTACAAAATAACAAAGGCATCGACAATTCGATACCACGACTCATAGGTCACCTCATTGCTACTTGCTAATGGGGAAATGTTTAAACTTGCTTCCTAGTCTCGTTGTAAGTTTCTCAGGGATGACATGAGTAAAAAAAAATCCAATTTGTAGACATAGACTGGTTATAAAACCTTTGACATATTGATGAGTAAAAGGCATCGTACATTTTTCTTAAATATATCTCTGGTGCCATATTACATTTTTCAGGGCTTGACAACTGGTGGACTTCCCACTTTTATTGATGTAGGAAACAGCTTTGGTGCGCCAGCAATTGTTGAAGATAACTTGATACATCAGGTCTGATTCTGTATTTGATTTTTTGGTTTTGGCACGACATGCATATACTTCATTTTCATTTTTAACAGTTAATTTTGTTTACGAAATTTTTCATGTTTTGTTGTCTTCATTTCCTTCTTTTCTCATGCATCTAACCTTGATCTTATATGTAGTTGGTTGCAAATGGAAAACGGGTAGTGATGATGGGGGATGATACATGGGTGCAGTTATTTCCACATCATTTCAATGAATCTTATCCGTTCCCATCCTTTAACGTTAAAGATCTTCATACGGTAGGCATTTATTTTCATCAATGTTTTCTTTTTTGTCCTCAGATTTATCACAAACTCATGAAGCAACAATGTGTTTTTATCTAATCTTCTACTCAAATCTCTGAACAAGAGCTTTTTTCCTAAAATTTTGTTCCCTTTTAAGATGTCATTTTTTATCAGGTGGATGATGGTTGCATCAAGAACTTGCTTCCAACATTGTACAAAGAAGATTGGGATGTGCTCATAGCACACTTTCTTGGTGTGGTATGCTTTCTTCTCTGTTCTTTCCTTGATTCCTTATCTTGGTTTCCGACATAGTAGAAGCAATTGGTTTATTCCAGATATTGGAGAAAAGATGAATGTCTAACCAAGAAATTTGACAGCATATAACCATAAAAGAAAGGAAAATGCGAGCTTTATGAAAGTGAAATATCTTCATGGCTGTAGACTGAAACTAACTGGATAATCAAATTGCATCCTTCAGTTAAGAGTACAATCTTAACCATTTAGAACAGAATATACAAGAAAACTTTTCCTGATAAGGTGCTACGGTAGAGTGAATAGTATCTGTACAGGTGTAGCAGCGGGGTGGTGCTCAGTTCAATACACAGATTAAATGAAACTAAGTAACGGCATCTCTTACGTGGCTTGTTTTCTACTAGCTGAAGTGTAATTGAACATCCATGCACACTGGTGCTAAGGTGAAAATGAGATTTTAGTCTAATAAAATATCAGTGGCTTGGAAGGGATGCAGACATTAATCAGTTTAAATTCAAAAGAATTGTATCACCTGCAACAGAACGTGGTGGAGTCTCAAGTTTCATATATTTGGCCAGATATCCCACAGTACCATCCTCGCACTAGTCTTTGCCTCAAAAGGAAAACTTCCTAATCACTTCCAGCTTTCCTATCACGAAGTGCTGATATTGAAGGGGATTGCATCACCTGGAAATCACATGAGAACTTAGATTTTATCATGCTTTATTTTCACCAGACGTGATGTCATACAAAATGATTGATTGCTGCTAATTTCTGAAAACCGGGTGCATCCTGTGGATAATCGTCTTGAAGTTGCGATGATGTCTACTTCCTAACACAAATTCTAGAGTGTTGCTGTCACATATTCCTAATGCGCCTTTCATCCAGGAAGTTTATCACCAGCAATAAAGCATGATGGACTCTCAAGTTTCAGATATGTGGGCGACATATCATACAGTGTGGTTTCTACCACTGCACTGTGACTGAGTTTCAATATTTGGATATTGAAGGGGATTGCAGACCTGATACTTACATGAGAATTCACATTTTACTATGCTACATGTAGGGACCAAACGAGAGGCCATAAAGTGCTTGTCCAGTTTCTTAAATTGGACTATCAATTGTATAATCATCTGGAATTTCCCATGAAGTCTAGTTATTGTGACAAATTTTGAAGCTCCACACAACGAAAATTGATATATTTCTTCTGGTTGGCGAAAGTGTGTTTCTCGAGTCTATATATGTGAGACTCATTTCCTGATTGGAAATATGTTGGGCAACCACTTTCCCACCACGGACTATTCAAGGGGAAAATCATATTGATATCTTTTTCTTGTGATATTGAGTTGCCACTACTTGCAGAAGATGTGGAGGGTTTCTTCCAGTTCTTGGTTAAATGCTTGTGTATGCGACAAGACCTAATAAACAATAAGCTTGTGAGGCATAGAAATATTTTCCAGCTCCCTATTGATGGCCCTGCTTGTGTGAATTTTTCTATTTTGTAGTTCAACTAAGGGTCTTTCTATTAAATATAATTCCCAGCATTTGTTTATCTAATGTTCTAACTGAAAGTCTTTTAAAATTTACATATTTTATGTGCTCCAGGATCATGCTGGGCATATATTTGGCGTTGATTCTTCACCAATGATAGAAAAATTGGAACAGTATAATGGAATTTTGAAGGTAAGCCTCTTGGTCTTCACATATATGATATTGTGCAGCAATTGAAAAAATAAAAAGAAGAAAGAAAGAAAGAAAACTACATATAGCTCATTTTCTGTTATATTACTTGCCTTTTTGTGATACTTTTTGCACCACATTCAACACGGCGTGTATGCCACCATTTAGAATGCCAGATAGCTTTGTTGCCATATTGAGAAAAAATAGGGGGCTTTTTTCAGGAGGTGATTGGTAGTTTGAGATTCAACATAGCATTCGTGTCACTATTTAGGATGCCAGGTGGCAATAGTACTGTTGCCATTTTTAGAAAAAATATTGTGGTGGCTTTAAGAAGTGGGGTGATTGGTAGCTTGGGATTCAATAACATGAAGTAAAAGTAGAGATGGTTTAGGATTGAGAAATCTTAGGACCATGAACTATAGGAAAATGGCTTAAGAGATTTCCCTTGAAACAATCTTATCTAGGGGTAGGGTGGTCAGGAGGAAGTATTTGCTGGGCCATAATGATTGAGATTACAAATGAACTGTGAGAGGTTCCCTTAGAAACCCTTGGAAGTTCACAACCCAAGGATTTTCTTTCATTTTTTAACTTCATGCAATGTGATGTGGGAGCAGTGTCTGAGAGGAAGGTCGTGTTAATTTAACTTAAATCCAAGCATTATTGAACAGTAAAAAAACTGGAGCATTATGGCAGCATGTCTACGTTTCTGCTGTTTCTCTTCATCGTAAAAGTTCTGGACAATTCAATTACAAATGCAGGAAAATAAACCTAATTTATAGAAAAAACTACCCTGACTTATTAAAAAAAATGAAAAATATACATATATGCAGTATACAATATATACGCTAACAGGTCGGACTGATTCTAGTTCCCTCGCTTCTTCATTTCCTAGGTTTAATCTTTCTTTTCTTTAAAATGCCCTAATAGCTTTTGTTGGTTCACTTTCTAAATATGGGACAATAAATGTAACTTTCGGTCAGTCATAATTGTCCTCTTTATTTTCCGTCTTTGGGTCCATTTATTTGAGACTTCCTCAATTGAGAAAATGTTGTGGATGCTGGATTCCTGTTTTTCTTGCAAGTCATGCTTCCGTGCTCTTGTTTATATGCCAAAATGTTAAATACCCTAATTTTCGACCCATTCAAGTTCCTTGGGCAATCTTGTGCTCCTTATAGAATTAAGGTATTTCTATAGTTGTTCTTTTATAGAAAAACTGGTACTTGTGAATTGGTACGAAAGATGCGTTCCTCTCTCTCCCTCCCATTCTAGTTTGTGATGTATTGAGAAGCTGCGAGTTGGCTATGATGTCTGACTTGTGGAAGCTATTTTCTCTGGGTTTTCCCAAGCTGAATTGTGGATTACTCCTTGGAAGTTCCATCCATTTTTGCAAGGGCAATATGGGGTGTGTGGATGTGGGATACATTAAATTTGGCTATCTTCTGAGTAATTTGGTAAATAGAAACAGTAGGAATTTTTGAAGGACAAAACTGAGATTTTTTGAGCCGTGGGACGTACCGAGTTTTTTTAGCATTGTTGTGGATTTTTACAGTAATGAAGTCAATAGGTTACCTTTCCTTGAATTATTCTTAGGTAGAAATTATAATGTAGTCTTAACTTCATTTTAATTTTCTTAATGTTAAGAGGATTCCTTGTCCTCTTAATCACTGTAATTCCGTTGCCAACTTGCCATAATATAAAATATATATTCGAATGGCATGCTCCTTAAACCGATGTGCGAGTGTTTATATATATATATATATTGAGTGATATTGCTTGGTTAAGTATTGACTGACAATAACGAACTGGCTCTTGTTTTGTTTCAGAAAGTTGTTGAAGTGCTGGAGAGCCAAAGTGGTCCAGGTGATCTACATGAAAATACAATGCTTCTTGTGATGGGTGATCATGGGCAAACCCTCAATGGTGATCATGGAGGAGGCAGCGCAGAAGAGGTTTAAGGTCTTTTAAGTTTGCTCAAAATTTATTATAGCTATCAAAGGATTTTATCTAGAAGCAGTTATTTACATAGGTGGAAACTTCAATTTTTGCATTGAGTTTGAAGAAGCCTCCGACTTCTGCACTGGCAGCATTTGACAAGTCAACTTGCCAATTAGACATGGTATGACCTACTCTTTCTATGGGAACTGGTGTATACTTGTCCAATAATTATGCTTGTGCACGTGTGGTGGGAGTTGGGACTATTCTGGAGGTATGGTGAAAACGTGGGATATACCCAAAAATTTAAAAAGTGAACACCTGAAAACCAGTGAAAAGAATGTAGAATAAAGCTCCTAATCTAATGATGATGTTGCTTTACTACTGAAGTATTCTACTAATTGCTTGCTTGGTCATGCTTTTAAGTGCTTATAAGTTGTGAGTCCTACTAAATGTGTGGATAATAAGTGAGTTGTTGATTGTGGGTCCAACGGAATATGTGGATAAAAAGTATACTTGACTAGCTTAAATATAATCTAAACTTTGCCTGACATGAACCAAACCTCTAAAGCATCTTCCATCTAACTTTTGATTTCCTTTTATCAAACTTTCACAAAAACTAATTATTTTTTTGTCATTGGAAAATGTCCTTTTTTAGAAACAGAAAAGTGAAAGCCAGGACCAATAAAATGAACACAAGCAATTTTATCAGGGTTAACGCTTGCAAGATTAATGACGATAGAAGTTAAAAGGGTGATCTGTTATGTAAGGTGTACTTGTTGAAATTCCTTAATGTTGCTCTTTGCAGCAAGGAAGGAGGATATGCCTTAGCTCAATTCAGCAGGTCTGTTAATTTATTCACTTTCGATGATAGTTTTTTGAATTTAGATTCTCCCTGGAAGTGCACTCACTCTACTTCATTGCAGCTTGATTTTACGGTAACAGTGTCTGCGCTGCTTGGCCTCCCATTTCCTTTTGGAAGGTGCAGTTCAAGAATCTTGTTACTGTTTGTTTTGGAACTTCCATTTAAATTTTATATTCTTGCATCCGTATGATAGCTACATGAAATCCCGTAAAAACCTTCTTTTTATTCCAAAATAAAGAAGGTAAAGGATATGTCCACTGGATGGAACGTTTTTCTTCACTGTTGACCAACAAGAAACACCAGAAGTGTACAATTCCTTGTAGAAATCTCTCTAACTAAAACAAATTTGCACAAGTTTTATGATATAATGAAAACGGGTTCAACTTCCAAAGGTTCAGTATGTATGTGTAAATCACCCAAATAAAGAAAAATTTAAATTGCCTTAAGCGTGGTTACTTGGACTTGTGTTCAGATGTATATATCGGTGTGGATCTAGAGGTCAGGCATGAGCGTTGTCAATATTTAGGACCCTGGTATCGGGACTAGGGATTTACTTTGAGTACAGTTATGTTGACACGCCATTTATGAAATTGAAAAGCTAAATGAGGATGCTCTGAAGATGTTTAGATCGGGAACAATTAAGCCTTTGTTCGGCAAATGTTTAAATTATAAACAATTATGGTCAAATCGCTCTTTATCCTCGCAAGGACTATCCGCTAATCCACTATTCATTTTTATCTATCTATAATTTAAACCGTTTATAAAACAATTCCCAAACGTGCTTTAAAATTGTTTAGTTTCCAGGAAGAGTATACCTATCATTAGAAAACAACATAAGGTATTGGATCTGAAGTTATGTCAAATTCTTCTTTCATAAAATTTCAATTGGCCTTTGTAGCCCGTGGAAGATTTATGAATGAAGAACTTTGGAGGCAATGATAGAATCAAATGCATATTACTTACATCCCTTGATACATTTTAGCTTATCTGTTCTGAGAAAACACAGCCAAGCCATTTCATTAATTTAGACATCTCAGTTAATAGTATTACAGTAATTACCGTTTCAGTTATTGAATCAATAAGTGGTTCTATTTTCCATTCTTTGCACTGCATTTTACTTTCTTTGTTGTTATGAAGATTCAACGAACTGCAGACCGATGGCTTGCTGGAATTTGCTGCATCCTACTATTTGGCTGGCTGAAAAATTTTCATAGTTTGAAGAAACTCTAACTAGTTTGATCTATTTTCAGCATTGGGCATGTTAATTCTGAATTATTTGCCTTAGCTGCTGGTACATGGAACCTGGAAAGGTTGGCTACCCATGATCGTCAAAGTCTGTCAGAATTGGACGAGTGGATGCAGAATTATGTCAATGTTCTCTGCATTAATTCTTGGCAGGTAATGTTTAGCCAGTCAACCTATAAATATTACATTGGAATTTCGGTGGTAGAAGTTAGTATTAAGGATTAGAAAAATGAACTATAAAATCGCTACTTGGCTTATATATTTTCTTTTTTCCTTGTTTGCTAATTATTGTACTTCTTTTATAGTTCGGAAGGTGATGAATAAACATGCCTTTGTTTTTCCTTAAAAAATGAATAATGGAACCTAATTTTGGTATTAGTTATGTTTATACCGGGGAAAGTTAGTTTCTTACTTTAGTTCCCTCCTATTTTGTCTCTAATATGTTCACCATCTCTGCAACTTCGACATTTTTCAATTGTTGATTAGTTTGAATTTGCGTTGGAGCTACAAGGATTGTCCATGTTTAGAAAAAATACATTGAAACCCAAACTTTTAATGCTAATAAGTGGAAAATATTGAATGCATTCAATGGCAATTCTTAATGTTTATTTTGATTGCATTAAAGATCATGATGATATACAATCCTGAAACTCAATTTTCCCTTGCCATTGTTGAAATATATAGAGGCAAGAAGTGTCTCAATTTTGTATTATAAAACTGAATGGGACAATGCATTCTGTTAACAAATATCTTCCTCGTTGTTTGAATCATGAATGTGTTGTTTCTATGGAATAAATGGTGACAACGAATATGCTGGTGGTTAATTGTTGTAGAGAGATATCTCTTGTGCATTGACATTTGAAGATGAAGTGGGTTTGTAGAGGTGGAGGAGGTGGAAGAGAAGTGATACGTCATTGATCTTCCTCAGGTGTCGCGGTGATGACAATTTCTACTGTTTTCAGGGCATTACAAGATGTTATGCCACCGTATTTTTAAGTGGCATAGGCAAAAATCGTGAGGGGGATGAAGATTGTGGCGTGCCTAGTGTAATAGATATTTGAAAGGAAGGGGTTGGTTGCATAAAGTTTGGACCTGTCTGAGGCGAGCCTCACTCAAGGCTTTTATTAAATTTCTTGAATCTAAGGCCTTTAGTACCATTTGTCAACGCTTATGTATGAACTACTGTGGCCTGTGCCTTGCATATGTAGATTTTTTATTATGTACCCCAACTTGATAGCAGGAATCAAATATTCGCTTCATATTCTATTCGTGATATAT